>PYHW01010375.1:6823606-6847658 GCA_013186435.1 Turdus rufiventris | reverse complement strand
CCCCCGGGCCTGAGATAATGCCCAGACAATAGTATCCCTTTTATCTTATCTCAAGTTCCCATCAGGTAGCTTAACTGTACAGTCCAAGTTCCAGGAATCCACGGAGGCATATTGGGGGGAGTTAGGTGGGAGAGGGGTTGGAAAGCCCTTGGTGGTCACAGATGCCATCTGTGGCACCCCATAACTTGGGTGATCTCTGTTTGACCAGCACTATGGATATGGGCAGCTGTCCCTCGACAGTTTATCACAGTGGGAATCCTTGATGGGATGCATTCCCCAGGAAGTGCCAGCCAGACCCTGGAGCCAGAGCCATGCTGCTGCTCCATTCCATGCTTATCTCATGGCAAAGTCCTTCTATGGTCTTATCAGTGTTTGAGATAGAAATTGGGAGGTCATTACAACCTTCTTACAACAAGTGAACTTCTACTGCAAAAAATATTACTATTTTGAGACCTAATGTTAAACATCCCGCAGAAAGTTTTGGGCTGGGGATGGCTTTCTTCCCCCTTCACTTGTTCTAATAACTATTGGATTTTTAAAAATACTGTCTCATTTGGGTTTCATTTAGAAAACAGATCAGACCACTCCCACACTAGGTCATTGTCCTATAGGCTGCTGGAGGAAAGATGGTCTGTATCTATCACAACAGGATCTTCATGTGAGCGTGATAAAGGAAATAGAGAGCAAATGTTTGGTGCATTTTTTCAGTTCTCAAAACTTTAATCTTGCTTCTGTGTAAAAAGTAGGCCACATATTGTGAATGTCTCACCATTATCCCATGGAGACAAAATGTGTAACAGTGTGTTTTGACTTGCATGCCTCTAGGAGTTTCTGCATATTCCCCTTTTTTCTTTCACATACACAAGCATTATTTATTCTTCAAATAACCTGATGTATTAGTGGGGGTTTAAAACTACTGTGATCCAAAGCAGTTACGAATGTCTGTATTGTTTATATGACATATTATCATAATGAATTTTTCAATTAAATGTAGTAATGATAGCACATTGACAAATGAAATGCTTAGGCAAATAAAGAGGTCCTTTGAAATGCAGAAATATTTGGAGTCAGCTGAGGGAGAATAAACAATTCTAAAGTATATAAGTTTATGGGAAGGAGAGTGGCTGGACCTTCTCGTTCAGGAAAGTCCCCTGTCCAAACCTACTCTAATAAACTCCAAACACACCAGGCCATAAAGTGCTTGCTGCCACGGGTTCAAGTGAAATCAAATGCAAATCACAGCCTCCAACTCACAATGGAGAAACTGATGGGCAGTCAGTGGAATGTGAGAAAACGTGTGGAAGGTTAGAGCAACAGTCTTCAAAATTGTGGACAGCTGTAGCAAAATAAAGAGTCAGTCTTTCCATTAACCAGTTTGGCACAGTTATTCACATATAGGCAAGGCAGAGAGCCCTCCCTTGATGCAGAATAAAGACATGGTGCCATCTTCCTTTTGTGAACTGGCAATTAACCATTAGTTTTGTCCACACTGATACAACAATGTTAGTGGCAATGCCACAGTGGTGCCCAGAGCCTCTGCCAAATCATCATCTTCTACCAGAATGCCCACATGCCATATATCCTCCTCTCCCCAAAATTAAACTTCATGTGACAAGAAGTCTTTATACACAGGAAGCCACAGCAATATTTAAGATAAATAAGTCTTCAAATATAGGATTTTACTTGTCCAGCTCGACCTGCCTGTGGTTTAGACAGCTCTACCTGAGCTGATGTCCCTCAGTTTCTAGTACCATCAACAGCAAGAAATAAACACTTCTATAACATCTGCTCCTTACTAGACAACTACTTTAAACTGAAATTAGTTGTATCTAAAAGTGCCTATTTTCCTGTTTTAATTAAAAGATTAAGTAACTAACTCTGATATATATTCAGAAAATCAAAACACTGGCATGTAGTCACATATTAGCATTATTTTGGGTATATTTGAAGCACTCAATAGAATTTTTAGGCTCCTATTTGCCTCTTTAGCCACTTTTAACATATATATATGTATATATATATGTGTGTGTGTGTGTGTGTATATATATATATATATATATATATATGTATATGTATATATATATGTATCTATCAGAAACCTTTGTCTGATCCTGAGTTGAGCGCTGACTTCACTGAATATCCAAATCTCTTGAGGTCAGTTAGTGACGTGGATAAAGTGGGTTTATAGGCTATCATAAGTTATGCCTATATCACTCATTGTTTCTCACCTTTCATTACTCCTGTGTAACTAGGGATCATGTGCCAAAAACAGATTTTCTAGTCATATACTATTTTCCACAACAGCCCTTGACCTCTGCTGTGCTGGTCCAAAACCCACAAAGCAATGTTTATTTTAACATCTCCAGAATGTAAAGCAATTAAAAAGTATGAAGATAAAGAGGGGATATCACCAGCTAAATAGCAGAGTAATAAATATCCAATGACATTGGAACGCTTTTTGCAGGATACCAAGGGGAGTTAAATCTCACTGGGTTGGGTTGCAAAACAGTAACTCCTTTAAGCTGAAAGAAAGAGAAGCAAATAAATTATCCTGGTGTCATTTATTTATTTGTAGCATTTCTTTCAGCTGCATCACTCTCCTTTAGTGCCTTACTTTGTCAGCTTCCTGTGTTGATTATCAGGATCTCATGGAGGGGTCAAGTCTGGCAAAACCAAGAGGCAAACTTGGGACAGAGCCCCTGGTCTTGTTTATACCATGTTTTCACTGACAAAAACGTGGAGGGTGTTTTACCTCTGGAAGGTAAAGCTCATGTTAATTGTCTACTGTAAAGCCATGGTAGAGACAAGATCTCATATCCTGACACCAAATCTCTCCTTTGCCATCAGAAATTTTTCAGGAAAGGTTCTGATGGCCACTGCAAGAAGTTTTACTAGCTGGAAGGGCTGTCTTGTATCTTTACAACAGCTTTGCTAAGGGGATAGATAAGTGTATTCTCTCATTCAGCATCCAACTTTTTTTTCCGTGGTTCTTACTCCAGAGCTTTCCATCTGAGAAAGGCCTCAGGGAAGAACTGTTATTTTCTGAGAGGTAATTTGAGAAAAGACAACCACAAGCAGAGAAGTTACATTCAGTAATGTAATTATTGTGGTGTTAGTTGTCTTTCTACCAAAACAAATTAAGCAGCAGAAACTTCCATGCTTTTGCTTCAGAGAAAGTCAAGCTAATTAGTTCCCTGAGCTTTCCAGGTCCATTTCCCCTCTTGTGTGTACGGCTGTGTGTCACAGCTACTGTTAAAATACATTTTGACATCTCTCATGTAGAGATGATTTTTTTTACTGACTTCAGAGGTGAGAGAAGGGGATGGTCTCTGGGTATGGATACAGGGGAGACAAAGGGGAAACAAAATATATCCTCCTCCCTCAGAGGTTACAGAGCAACTGCTGTGCAGGCAGCTCTTGACGGAGAGAAGGGAGAAAGATATCTGTTATTGTTCCCCCTTGTTAGATGAGGATGTGGATAATATCTCCTTTGAGTACTTCCTGTGGAGGTTTGCATGCTGCACATTGTATTTTATCAGATATGACCCTTAAGGCAAAGCATCTTGCGAAAGTTGTGTTCAGCCATGGCTGCTTGAACTTGTGTGCTGATTCTTTTCTGGGGACAAAGAGGATTAGAGGTGATAAAATCTTGCATTTCTTTAGGCTCATTCTTGAAGGACCAAAAAGACATTAATTAATCTTCCCAATAGACCTGTATGTAGTGAAGGAAAATCCAGTAGAAAGAGATTAAAGGTTCTATTTTCAAACTTGCTTCCCAATGTAGTTACAGTCATTTTATGCATTCACATTTTAATGGATTTGACAGCGACTGTCCATGCAAGGAGGCTACAACTGCCCCAGGAAACACCTCAGCAGTGCATCTTCTGGGCCATAACCACAAAAAAATGCTTCTTCCCTCTTACAAAAGTTCTTCCAAGTCAGAGAGAAGTTTATTGGTAACTGAAAGTCCACCTTGAAAATAACCTATTTTGAATGTACCTCTAGGAAGGTTTATTTAAAGTTTCAGAGGAATGTGCCAGTGCTTATTTTAGGAGCTCATTCCTTCCCCTCTTTCTGGCTAAATAGGATTTTTGTCTTGAGCAACACAGTCCTCAGGCAGGGGGCTATGGGGCTAGTGAATCCCAGCCAAAGGTATGTGCTCATCTGGCTGGTGAAATCCTTCTGACAGGACCATTCCCTTGACCTGCTGTGGAAAGTGCCCAGGACCACATCTCAGGATCCAGGCACTTCTGAACCCTTGTGTGCTGTAGGTGGGAGAAAGACATAAAACATAATAGATAATGGTTCACATACAACTTGGCCTCAAAGGTCTCATTGATTTTACGTTCTTCAGAATCATGCTGGCAAATGTGAAAAGAACATTATAAACCCACTCTTCATAGTTGTTGGTTTTTTTTTTTTTTTTCCCATGGTTACAGTGATCTAATCCTGCATGAGCTCAGTGAAACAGGTTGCATAATGTTTGGCTCCCCATTTTGAAGTCTGTAGCTATTATACCAGTTTCTATGCAATTTATTTCTGGTCTTTCATAGCATTAGGTAAGGAAGAGGCCCAGTTTTCCATGCTAAAAGTAATTGTTTTCCATGGAAGGATCCACTTTCTGTTTGACTCCCTTCAATTCCATGGAATTACAAACTTGTAGGATTAAAGGATTTTCTAACTCTAATTAATATGTCTGATTGCTAAAAGAATTGGTACAGTAACTAAGATTAAAACCAGATAAATGTATTTCCATTAGTACTAATGCAATGGAAAAATAAGGGAAAATAAAAGAAGGTGCTTCAAAATTTCTTTATCATATTTTCAAATTGCTGAAAACTAATGCTCTCCTATGTCCAGATTTTACAATCCACTTTCTTTCTGTCTAGAAACAAGGGCTTTTTTTTCTGTATTTGCTTGGAATTTCTAGAGTTACCAAGTGACTTTCAAGCCAGATACCACTAAGCAGGTCATATGGAAAACACTGACTTGTTCAATAATGGTATCTGGCACTATGGGAAGGATCAGCAGCTATGTGACCATGGATTTTATTTATTTATATACACACATATGTATATACCATGACTCTGCTATCCCAGAAATGCTGCACAATGACACAGCTGCCTTAGAGAACAGAAGCCACCTTATTAACGCCGAGGGAACTCACCAGGCTTTTCATTGCACGGCCTGGCTATTAATGGGATAAGCTTCTGCTAGTGGCTTTGTCCCTGATTTGCACTGATTGCCCAGCAGTGCTGTCACTGGTGCACAGATCCAGGGCAGTGGCACCAGTGTCACTGCACATCCAGCCCCGTCTGACCCAGGACCTGCTGCACATGCTGGTATCTCCTGAGTGTTTGACTCTGCAGCTGCACAGCCAGAGCTGCTGCTGTGCTCAGCTGTGCCCCAGGGCTGCAAGGCATTCACCCAGAAAGTCTAGACAAAGGTAGAAAATCCTAAAAATCTGCTCTGACAGGATTTTCTTTCAGATAAAGGAGACCAGTCCAGGAGACCTTGGCTTGCAGTCACATTATGAAAATTGTGCTTTTACTAGTACAGAGTACGGCTTGTTTCACTTGAAGGGTAAATGAATTTTACTATACCAGTGCAAAGCAATCCTGCTTGTCCAACAGACAAAGTGTGTTTCATTCTCATAATTCTTATGCCAATTAAGTATTCCCAGTTTAAGTACAGCCTGTGTTTTCAGTCATTCATCTCCAAAATGGTAGAAAACATCTCTAAAAAAGGGTATGGTGAGAATTCAGTCGTCAGTAAATGAGAAGTGCTTTCACAGAGAAAGTCCAGTTGCATAAAGGATTATATATTAATATTATGTAATCTCTTTCAAGGGTTTATGGCTTTATAAAAGCATGGAATGAAAAATTATTCTGGTTTGCAAACAAAAAGTGACTGCTTTGAGTGTTTGAAAATGGTGCTTTACTTTTACTTTACAAAAAACCAAATATAAATCTGTGTAATACCTATGAGACACACATTTCTCAGCTCAAATATTGTAAAGAGCATTTCTAATTGTCACCATAATTTTACAGGCTTTCTTCTGTCATACTGGACCAGCTCTTTATGTATTTTAGTTTCTTGTTACTGTGTCTACATATGGCACTAGTTCTTTATGAATATGGAAATTCAGGAAGACAATATAAAACATTTATTCATTTAAATAAAAGAGACAGATCCAAATTTAAAGCCTTATTTAAAGCCTAAAAAACAAATCAGGAGTTTATTTTCATGAGCACAGGCTGCCATATGACATTTGTTTTGTAGGATGACTCATATATTTGGACTTTATACCAAGCTACGAATGTCTTGTCTGGCTTGGAATTTCCTATGTACTGCAAATGCTGTTGAAAGTGTTTCCAACCTCCAATAGCTTTTAAGAATTGCAATTACCTGAAAGTTCCAAGTGAAGAGTAAAGGGAAAGAAAAGGAGAGATCACTGATTATGGTTGGCAAATTTCCTGGTATGGGCAAAGGCCAAACACAGTCAAGAAATAACATTTTTACAGAGAGTAACTCAGATTGTGCCTAGAGATGTCAAATTATGGCCATTGTATACTGAAAGATCCAAAGTGTGACTCTTTGTTTGCTTCCTGAGATACTGGAGGACTCTTTCACTCCAGAGCAGCATTAACAGCAGCGCCAGACCTGCAGTGACCACTGCAGGGTTACCTGTGGGACACCAAGGAAGCAACCCCTCAGCCTCATCCTTCTTGTATCCATCTGAGGAGGAAGCAGGAGAGGAGCACGCACGACTCCTGTCCTTGTCACTGCTGCTGTCCCTGGGTGCCTGCCTGGCACACATTTCCCAAGGCTCCTCTCAGAGCTGGATCCTCGCTGGCATGAAGGACACACATCTGACCACATATCCAGGCTGGTGCTGGGTGTAGTTGGGCAGGACACAGCAATTAACTCTTTTAATAAATGCAGCATCTGTGGGCTCAAGGGGTTAAATGAACAACTGAAGGACAGTCTCAGCCTTCATTAGCCCTGGGCATTGGCTTACAGTGTTTTTTAAGGCCCTGCCGTTCTCTGTATTGGCAGCAACTTTCAGTTTGAAAAGAGGTCTGTTGTCAGACACTCTAATCCATTCAATAAGAACAAACTCACCTGGTTAAGCCCAGCTACATAAACAGATTAGGCAGCTGTCATGCACCAACAGGCATTGTATAACATGAGATGACATTATATGATAAACAGCATACATATTGTTTGGAAATTTCTATCTCTTTGGGTTGAGATTAAATACTTATGGAACACACAAAGGTTGACTTCTATTTGACCATTGTCTCTGTTTCTCCCGGACAAACACTCATGCACTAATTCATCACACATGTTCCATTCATTCAAGCTTCATGCACACCTTGTTCATTGTGGGTCAGATTCTCTCCTCAGCCACTTTTTCTGCAAACCATTGGAAATCAATGAATGTGGAGGTGATTCACAAGCAATGAAAACAGAGACCTTTTTTTTTTTTTTTTTAACTGGGAAAAGGCTTTAGGGATTATAAGCACGAATTTCAGCAGAATTTGGGCTGTGATACAATGACTTTTCAAGAGGACTTAAGAAAAATGGATCTACATCCTCTTGCCATATGCTTTCTGCTATGAACATCTGGTTCCAGTGAGATCTCACTGTGGGATATTTTGTAATGCAAAAATGTGTTAAGTGACTTTTGCTCAGAGAAAGGTTTGGTCACAGACCCTTCATCCTCAGTGTTATATGTACATAAGGCTCCAGTCTGTACACTACACGTCTGGGGATAATTAAATATCTGCAACCAACCAGGAGCCATTGATCTTAGCAGGAATAACAGCCAGGCTGCAGACAGACATATTGGAGTTTGTTGTGAGATCTGGGTGAGATGGAGCAACACGGAAGAGAACCCATGGCACAGAAAACAGCACAATATATCATGTACTAATGGTATCTTTTTTTTTTTTTTTTTTTTTGCTGACTACTTAGCCAGTCATTCTTTCCTCTGAAACCATAGCCTTTGGCAATTAAAGCAAGGCAAAAATACAATTTTTCCTTAAGCAGTCACTGAAATTTAAACCTGTTCATTGACAAAATTTATTCATGACCTCTGGTAATTTCTAGCTTAATGGACTGAAACTTGAAGGTTTATATGTCTGATTTCAAAAATAATGTATGTTCTGGATGTATACACATAATGAATATACATTATTGTAGCAGCAGTTTTAAGGTCTTGATTCCCCTAAGTGGCTAATGATTCTGCCTTTCAAAAATTAGAGGTCCACTATTTTTGGAATCCTAAAGCCTTCTGAGAAAAAATCAAGTTGAATATAGAGAATCTGAGATTCTCACAGGATAGGCTCTATTTTATGAGCTTTTGCCTCTCATCATCCAGCAACTAACTTGCTGTTTGTATATATGAGTGTCTCAGGCTTGCCAGTCACCCTAAGCAGCTTTTACCTGAGTGACAGAGAAGGTGACTTGTGGCTGTGCCTTTCAGTTCATTGCCACATAAAACCCTTTCATCCAAAACTTATATAATGGGCAAGTCCATTAGTATTTAAATCACTAAGAGCATCCCGTTGTCATCTTTCCTGTCTAAAACAGCTGAATGGGTGCTGTCCCTGATGTAATAAATACAGAAAGTAGATGGGAAGAATGAGGAACAGCAGAATTAGTTTGGTAGAAGTTTCCTGGAGAGGCAGATGCTCTCTATGGGGTAGAGAGCTATAAAATGACCTGAGCAGGAAGGTTTGCAATGGGGAGGGCTGAAACTAGGAAAGTAGCAAAAATGTTTGTCCAAACTGGGCATTAACATGCTCAGGCAGCAGAGTGGACAAAAAGAGAATTTTCTGGGATTCAAAGCCAGAGAAGACTGAGATATGTAGGTACAACAGAGAGATCAGATAAACAGTCAGACAAAGCTTGGACTACTTATGTTGGGAAGCCCCGGAAAGGTGTTCAGGTTGTCAGGTACACAGCAGGCACAAGCCAGGAGGAAAAGCTTCAGGAGAGGGTACTACTCATGTAATTAGGGCTGGAGCACAAGTTTGATTTTCAAAAGAGTCATAGTACTTAGCCCTGTAGTTTTATTTATCAGAGACATAGGACTTTCAGATTTTGAACTAGATTGACCATATCTATCCATCCTTCCATATGACCAGGGGTGCTTGGGATAAAAAGAGATTCTGGTAGCACATCTTTTGTGAAAGTTAGACAAGTCTAAAAGATTTCCTCAATGATGCTGCTTAACTGGATTTCTATAACTTTCCAAACACACTGCCAAAACCAACACTCCTTCAAAATATTTGGCACAGTAGGGATACTGGCCTCTGAGGTGAAGAAGTTAGGTTCTTTTAAATGGAAGTTAACTTTGAAACCTAATAATGCTAGATTAAACTTAGGCACACATTTTGAAGTCTGACTTCTTCCCAATCAAAACATTAAAAAATTAGAAAAATCTGTGCAAACTGCAAGACCACCAGCCCACCGTGGTTTTGTAAAATAGGTGGAAGGGACCTACTGAAATAAGCTTGGAGGACTGAGAAGATTTTCTCTCTTGCTGTTACAAACTGGATTCGCTTCAAGCACAACATGGCATCAGGGGAGATATTCAGGTGCCTAAACATAGGTAACCAGTGTAATTTCAGATAATTTCTGTTGAGCTGATAGGTGTATGGGAAACCCATGATTTTCTAAAATAAAACATGAGACCCTAAGGCACCTAAACTGTGCTGGACATATATGCTTAGGTACTCAAATCACCCCCTAGGTGTGTTCCAGTGGAACTACCATGGCAGTTTGCCCTTCATGCTTTTAGAAATCCATCCCTGAATAGCTTCAATGTGTCCCCAAAGGTGCTTAACAGGCCTGAGGTGAGCTGGCACAAGGGTTCAGCAGCATAGCTACATGAATAAATTCTAGCAAGCACATTTTACACCCTGAGTCACTGTGGCAATATGTGCTAAGCCAAACCGTACTGCTCCCCACCAGGGCTGGGAGCTGAACCAAGCCTTTTCCTTGTGAGGGAGATGTGACCCACTGTCAGATCATTTGTCCTTCACGTGCTTGTTCCAGCTGACCCTTCTCTCCCCAGAGGTTTCAGCTGCCTCATGTCTGTTTGCCTGCTTAACCACTCTACCAAATGCATAAAATGCTCCAGCTTTACATAGCTATGTATAATGAGATGTAACACATTTTGTTAGATTCCAGGAGTGGTCTAAGCAAATTTCCACAACTGCCTTGGAAAATATTCAGCTCACTGGGGCAGGTGGCTCCAGTTTTCTGCATGGTGTCTGTGGTGCTGTGAGAGATCCTCTCCTCTCCCACCTGCACAGACAGGATGTGTGACTGAGTCCAGGGTGAGCTCCAGCTCCGGCCAGCTGCCAGCTGCCTTCCTTGTGCTGGGAGCCTGCAGCTCTTGGGTGCTTCTGGTGCTAAGGCTCAGTCTGGCATGAAAGCAATCTTGTCAGTCAGGGAGAGAAGCGTTATTACTCAGATCAAAGTCAGGATTTTTTTTTCATGTTTTGAGTCACAGCTGGAATTATTGCTCTGTATCTTCTCTGTCATATTAAAGTTTTGACTGACTTTAACTCAAAATAAAATACTTCAACTAGTGCAATTAATGCTTTTAACACATTTGAGCATTTAAAATTATTATCCTTGACTGTGGCATAAGAGTGGGAAAAAAAAAAGAGGAAGAGAGACTGAGATTCTAACTTTATTCCAAGCATTAAACCATGTATAAATTGTAAGGATTCTGGACAAGGGGATTATAATGTGATCTCAAATTATTAAAAGGCTTTAGCACACTAAGAGAGTTTTCAGCCTTTGGCGCTGCTAACATAGAATGTTTCAGTAATGCTTAAACAACTTTTCTGCAGATTCTCCTTTTTTATTTTCTTTGATCATATTTCTGTCTTTATAGAAGTAAAGGGAAAAGTTACAAGCATAACACCAGAATGCTTGGGCAGGCCAGACAGTAAAACAAAGAACCCTAGGTTCAAATCATGTCATTTAATTGTCTTCCAGTTGCCTCTCAGCTATCAAAATGCTCAGCTATTGAAAGCTAAGACATGTTGCCCTGATGCTTAAGAATAGGGTAAAGCCCTTATCTGGCTTTCCACAGCATTTGCCACTGGGAAAGATCAAGAACCGCCCCAACTAAATAAACCAAAATTATGTCAAACCTAAAACAGCCAAAGTAGATGATTAGTAAGAAAACCCATCACACTCATACAGCATTGTATTGTCTGTGCAGACAAAGAAAGAGGAAAGAGAAAGCCGGAGCCTCTTTCCTCTGAATTTTCCCTGGAAAGGGTGACTATTATCAGATATAGAGGACGGGCCACTACCTGGGAAGCAGGGATCAGCCAGTGATTGAAGCCACAACCAGGCTGAGTCTTAGGGAGGCCAGCACAGCTCCACTGACAAGATAGCTGTTGCCCCAGGAAAAGGAAACTGGTTAAAAACCCCAAGGCAAGATGAGCAGTGACAGGGTAGCCTGAGTGAACTCCCCTCTCTGAGGGCAGGGCAAGCAAGTTAGATGGAAATTTCGGCCCCAGGCAGTTCATGGGGGAACTAGGGCAAAAGGACCCTGCAGGGCTCAAACACAACCTCTGCTTTGTTCATGTTATCAAAAGAGTGCAGGAACAGATTCTGAAACTCTGGAAAATGCACAGCCAGGGCAAGATGTAGAGGAGCAAGGGCAAGAAGACCTCAGCAACCAGAAGCCCCAGTGAAGCCACCATGTAATTCACTGCAGAAGGGCCTAAGCACATGGAGCATGGGACAGTTTTGAAAAACGGAGAGCTCTTTTAGATATCAGAATTGAAGATCTGGACATATAGTTGTCTTTGCTGTCTTTATCTCACCAAATGTTTTGCACAATGACAACAATGAACACCTGTAGTAGTTTTCTACTGCTTTTCTGCAAGACATTCAAGCACAGGAGGATACCAGCAGTGAAACCTTTCTTCTGTCCTTCATAAAATAACTGCTGGGCCATCACAAGACAGTGTAGCTTATCTTTCTATAGCTCTCATTCATTAGCGTGGCACCTTGACTTCCTCTGATTCATGGATACATCTTCCAAAATGAGGCCAATGACAGCATGGACAATAACCGAACACACACGTGTTTCATTGCATAGTATGCTGAACAAGAAGTACACCTGTGGCATACATCTTGTCTGTGGTTCCAAAGCTTAAAGCAAATATGAATAAATTTAACTCTGCTTCACTTCCTAGGGAGGCAGTTTTCTCTCTGTTTTGTAGAGAGGCAAAGCTAGGCACAAAGGGTAAGATTTTCAAAGATATTGAAGTGCCTGAAGATGGAGAAATGCCTTTTGGGATTTGCAAAAGTGCTTATGCAGAGGAGGTACCTGCCTCCCACTGAGATCAGTGTTTTGTATCTGTTCAACAGATGCAAATCTGACAGCTGGCTCTGTTAGAACAATATTTGCTGAGGGTAAACCAACTGCACACAACAGAGAACAGACACGGGACCAGTACTCTGCTTTCCTCCTGACACAGAACTGGCATGACATTCACCTGACACAGAAATCTTGTACTTCTTTCCACAAAGGGCTTTTGTGGACCATGGTTCATGCTGTGCCATGCTTGGCTGCTCTCTTGCCATAACCTCACTATCTCCAGGAGCTCCTACAAATTGCGCAGGGTCACCTTATGGTATTCTACCTGAAGTGACTGCCCTTAGCAATCCTGTCAGCCTTTTCCTGCAGCAGACATTCAGAATTCAGTCACAGATTTGCCCTCTGTTTGAAATAGTTACATTATCTTTTAATGCCTGAAGATCTAAATAATTGCTAATGCATCCATTTTAGGTATCCAACCCCCGGTGCTGTCAGAAAAGAATATCCAGAGGCTTCTGGGCTGGGTCTGTGGAGAGATATATTTAATCCCATCACCTGATGATGATTTTCCATATGAAGTTAGCAACTGAACTAGGAAGAATGAACCCAAAAAAGACTGAGATAGCTAATGGAAAGGTTGACATACCAACAAAATCCCAGTTGTTTATTCTGTGTGTGGACATGCTGTGAAGTCCTTCACCTGCTACTGTCATTTCATACTGCAATTTGACACCTATGTGACAGCCAGGTCTGTCATTGAGAAATGGAAAGCTTCAAGCCTGGAAGTGTGCTCAGGGCACAGCAAGTGTATGTCTGTAAAATCATCCAGAGTATGGGGACAGCAGCCCTTGCTCAAAACAATGTCTAAGCACGTCCTGCCTGCAGCTCTACTGACCCACCCCCGCTCAGAGAGGGACAAGATTCAGGTTCCTTCATCAGAAAGGATTCAGGCTAACAAGTCCAGCTACATCAGGCAGGCAGCCAGAGTGTACAAGAGGGAACATCACTCTGGAGCTAAGCAGACAGTAAAGGGGACTGCCAAAGTCCTATCCCTGACCTGAGCCTATGTACTGTGACCACTGGTACTTAATGCAGTGTTCAGCTTTGTGATAGTAATTTGCATGTTATGTGTAATTTGAAATAAACATACATCTCTACATATGGCCTGGGCCAAATGAGCATTTTCATATGGAAAGAGTGAAAACATTTAGACAGCTTAGGTGCTGTGCCTTTTTGTGTGCTTGTAAGCAGGAGTTTGTTGGCTTGAGGGCTTGTGTTACTGACACAGCTAAGCCTGCTCCAACCCACGCAGGCTGGGGCGTCAGTGCTGTAATCCTGAGCAGGATGCTCACTGGTGAAAAGCACACTCTGAGAGTGAGGAGCAAAAACAACAATTGAAAAACAGCCTACAGCAAAATTCATTACCTGTGGATTCAGTGCTAATGTTCCAGGGTTATACATGCTGCTCAGTATTTTATCTGCAGTCAAACCAGATGTGTGAGCTCCCAAGAAAACATCTCTCTTTGCCACAAAAAGACTGTTACTTCATATTTAGACAGAAGGAAAGACAAATAAATTTAGGAAAACATTCTATCCCTCACTTAGGACTTTTGTGGTAATTGAAACAAACCCCCAAGAACATTGGGAGGAGATGCTCCTCAGCATATGCACATGGTCTGGCTCAGTGTAGGGTTCAAAGGCAAGCACATTGCTGGTGCACAGCATGGCGTGCATGGGAACAGGCTGGCAAGCCTTCCTCCTTTGTTCAGTCACTTCGCAGCTCAAAGGAAGTTTGTAGAACTGAGAATTCAATATTGAAAAATAAGCACAGAACTTTAATTACATACTCATCGCTGTACTTTATAAATGTCAAAGAGACACTGTCAAATTCAAAACACATTTGAAAACACAATTTTGCTATTGATATTCTTTGTTTTAAAAGCCAGAGAAAATTTAAGACATATTTACATTTCTCTGTCAATAGTGTTTATTCATTGTTAAGCATTTATATACTTAATTCATTGTGAAAAGTAACACAAGGTTGTTCTCCATTCCTCCACTCTTTGTACCACTTTCTGTTCACTGGAAGAAAACAGCAAAAAGCTTTTTAATTTCTTAATCCTTTATGGCTACAATATTTAAAACTTCTTCAAGGAAAAACTTGCTTGCTTACCTTGAGCTCTGTATGTATACCTATATACACCAGAGGGAGGGAAACACAGAAAATGTATTTTGAATTTGTATGGCCACTAGCTGTCATGTTCTAGAAGACTCTGACCATCAGCAAGAGGACAATTCACAGCAAAGCAGGAGGGGAAAAGGAATGCCTGTGTTCAGTGCCTTACCTGAGCAGGTGATAAGTAATTGAGGTAAGGTAGATAAAAAAATCCTCCTAGAGATACTAAAGCCTTGACAAATGAAAGTCACTCAGAGAAAAACACTTCTTGACATAAATTCAAGTGCTAGCACCTGATTTTATCCACGATGCAGCACATGTGCTGATTCAACATCAGAAAAGCTGTGATAAATTCTTCCTTATTCATGTTGCTTACAGATGATTATAGCAAAAAATCTGTTCTCAATCTAGTTCCAGTCAAAAAAACATTTGTTTTTATTTGATGACACTAAGAGATATTAAGTGATGTAAATTGGACAATTTCATCTTCCAAAGAGAGAACCATAACGATTTTGGCAGTTTTATATAGCAATGGTTTAAAATAAGGCCCTGTATTAATCACTCTCAGAACTGTTTTTCTGATGATCTCTCCTAGCTCCCTACTCTCTGCCACCAACTCAGTGAAACAGTTTCTCAGCAGGGCAATCTGTTTGAGGCTCCCAGCCGTGAAGAACATGTACATCAGGATGTTTCTTAACTCCCTTTATGAAAGATTCCACAAGTTTGCCCCAGGCAGGAGACTGTATAATTTTGCTGATGAATGGTATATGCTGCTCTGAGGGCAGCACTCCCTGCTATCCTCCCTTGTTGGCAGGAAATGTGTCCCAGCATCATCAGAGTCTTCAGGTGGACTTCATCACTTGTAGTCATCTTATCAGCTAGGCACAGCCTCTCCTAATGGCTTGATAAATATTCTGGCATCCCCATATCACTATCAAGAGATTCAAATCATGCCCAGTACTTACTGCTGCCATTACTACAGAGTTACTTCCAATGACTCTTTCACTTATCTCTGCAACCAGAGACACTGAATAGTTCTTTTTATGTCTCCACTCCCAGTCACCAAGGACAAAATTTGTACAGAACTCTCCTCCACCTGGATGGGAAAGCATACTGCCCTTGTGAAATTTTAAGAAAATAATTATTCTGTGTAAGAAATGCATTCCCACAATCACATCCCTAGCATGCTAATGCAAATGTGTACTGCACCTGATTTTTTAATTTCTGACATAGGAACACTGTATATGTAACTCTCAAGGCCACCTTGTGCTTGCCATGGGCCTCAAAGCATACGTGAGCGAAATAATTTATACTGTTACTTTTACACTCCCTGCATCCCAAGCTAACTAAATATGTATGATACATATTTTGACTTCTGTCAGAGGAACATGATGGCTGTCTTAGTGATTTGCAACCTTTTTCTCATGAAAAGCCTTCATCTTTAATCCTCCTCCCATCCATCTGGGCTCTAAGATGTTCTTCTACAAATAAAATAGGCTGTTTGAGATCCTGTGCTCTAACATCAAATCGGGGGAAGAATAAGGTAACAAATTAAGCAGACTTTACTGACATTTGACAATATTCAAGTAAATCCTTGAAGATTAAATCATCCCCAGTACAAGGAGTGTTTACATACAACTTGTAGTACTGTCTAGATTGCCCCTAGTTTTTCTGAGATAACCAGGGCAGTTAAGATGAAAATGCGAGGCTCTCCATTTTTGCTTTGAAAAAAAAAAAAAGAAAAACTACACATCTTCATCTTTTTAAAAAATAAAGTTTTAGAATGGCCTTACATTCATCTCAGGAGGACTGAGAGGTGCACCACATAGCAATGGAGGCAAAGGCAAAATGGTCATTGTAGTGTACCCTGATATGGAAAAAATGAGGAGATGGTTTGGAGAGATGTGGGAAGGGTGAAGCAGAATTGTGGTGTGGGAGAGAAAAAGTGAGATGAACCAAGATAGGAAATTAAAGGAAAAACTGAGTCACGGAAGACAAAAAAGAAATTGGACAAGATGGGAATGAGTCAAGAAAAGAACATTTAAGATTGAAACAAAGAAAACTACAGAACATTGATGAAAAACTAACTTTTAAATTGAAGACTTTTCAAGTTTATGTTAGGCTAGCACAATAAACTATGAACCTCAGCACATGACATCATGTGGACACATGCCATGGGAAGATGACTGACAGGTTAATCAACTGACATCACGAGAGGCAGACACATAGAAGAAAATTATATTTAACCTGACAGAGTAATTACTTTCATCATCCCTCATACAGGTCCCCTCAGGCAGAAACCTGATTCCCAGACCAAAAGATAGGGAGGACTATCACCACAGACAGAAGTATTTTTTTCTCCCTTGTTACATTGTGAGGCATTTCTTCCATTCTTCCAGTTGGAAAACCATGAGAACGGAATGTATTCTATGATCAACATGTAGCCAGAATGAGTATTTCCCGCACCAGAGAATCGTTTAATAACATCTGCAATCAAGATGTCTTGGGAGGAGGGTTTTTTTTTTAAATCTGCACCCTCTGTAATCCTTGTGGTTGATATAGAAAACTGTTTATATTATGCTGGATTTTCACTTAAAGACTGAAAACAGACACTGGTATAACCAACCCTTCCTTTCGTTCCAAGGATTCCGGTCATGATGGGACACAGTTTTGAGAGAGGAAAAAAAAACTGCAACTACTGTATGGGAAGTCCCCCTAAGTTTTGGCTACTTTGTGCTCTTCAGATGCAGACCGCACTTGAACACTGGTAATCATAACTCAGTGATTTGAAGTGATAACAATTGATGTGCCAAGTTCAGTTTGAGTTCTGGTAGCATCTTGCACTTTCACCAGAGTTTAAGACCTGTCTTTGATTATAACTACATTAGCTAGCAAGGGAAGTGATTCATTATTGTAAAGTTCATCAGAGGAAAAATACTATTGTTTCTGTGCACAAATAAGCTATCTGCAATTTTTTCCAAATTCAGCTTGTGATGTAAAATGTGTGTTTGCCTTCAGAACAGTGAGGTTAAATCAGTTTGTGCACAAGCATCTACCTTCATGATGACTTGGGTTTGTATGCTCAGGCAAGTGACATCTTCCAACTGGGCAATGTCCCAAACATATTTGAGGGTTTTGTTTTGTGCAAGGTTGAAGTGACTGAGCAGAAGTATGATGGCACTGAGGCTGCCCACATGTTTCCACCACAACAGTCTCATGCAAAGCCTCCCATGTTTGCTGGATAAGGAAGCACCGTGCATTTTAGAACCAGCCTCAGCTTGGTTCCTCTCACTGAAACATGTCCTGTGCCTTGTGCAGATGGGGAGACCTCATTCCCTGGAACTCTGCCAACTCCTCCCACACACCCTGGCCCTCCCAGCTCTGCCTGCCTGCCCAAAGAGATCCTCAGCAGATTCTCCCCACCCTGAACTGGTGCCACAGTGGCTTGACTTGAGATGCAGACAGACAAGGAAGTCTTACCTGGGTAGAAAACACCACCACCACCAGAGCAAGTGAGCTAGGTTCTGGGGTTAACAAAACTTGGTTTCTTTCGTCAACCCCAGTTCTCTTCAGAAATTCCTTCTGAATAATGAAACAGAGAAAAACACCCTTCATATGAGACTGCTTGTCCTATCAGACACTACAGAAGTGCAGAACACTAGGCTCTTCTTTGATGCCCCCTCCCACCACTTCCATCTAAGTTTGGCCTTTATGATCACACAGATCAGCCTTTCAGAACTGAGGGTGGGGGGCTCAGAGGCAAATTACAAACCACAGCAGGATATTTTCTCCACGTAACTGTTCTCAACTTCAGGGTGATCAGCCAAGCCTTTGGAAAGATGCATCACCAGTCAACATGTAATGGCAAAATCTGACAGTACAGAGTGTTTGGCTGTTTGCTCAGAGAATATATTTGAATAATGAGTACGTTCAAGAAACCATGCTACTGCTGCGCTCATGGAAATAAGTGCAAAGCCTAACTTTGCCAATAAATTATGTGCTGCAATGTTTTTTTCCTCAGAGCTCTGTGTGTTCAGGAGTGAGGAGCTAGTAAAGAAGCTCTTCACCCAGACAAGTCATAACTTGGTAAACAGAATTTCCAGCTCAGGATTCAAATGTGAGGACAAGCAGAAGTATCTTGTTTACAAAATGTACAAATACAGGCAGCAGAGTCTCTTCCAGAAAAGAAAAGTTATGGAGGACATACAGGACACTCAGCACATGACTATCCTCCTCTCCTTTCATCAGAGAAGCTGTTTCCAAAATTATGAATCCTAAGTTAGAATTGTATTAATATTTACTGGGACAGAGAGCATTTTCTTACTTTCTGTGGCTTCAGCTTAGGTCTCCCTACAGTATCCAGGTGTAACATTTCTGAAATTCTCTGGCATTTGCTTGAAGGCCTGAAAGGTGCACTCTCTTTTCCTTTCCATAAAAACATCCACAATGAGCTTTTTGTGGGGCCTTACACTCTTTTCCTGTTCAAAACCTGGTTGCTATGTGAATTTCTTGGTTTTGACACCTCAGATTTCCTACACAGCTGGTAAGTGGAATTTACCCATTTGTGATCCAAGAGGTAGCTCCTAGAGACAGTCAAAGTCTTTGAATGTAGCAATTTACTGTTTTCCAAAGAAACTGCTCTTAGACAGCTTTTCACTAAACATCTTGTTCCTTATAGATAGCCTCTATCCTTCCCTTTTACTCATGAATAAATTCTCTCCTCTACATTGCTTCTAGATGACTGTCTTCCTTCTAGCTTCTATACAGGCAGTCAAGAGTACTCTCAGTGCCTTTTCCTCATTTTCTCCTTTCCTACCACTTCTCACCCAGGCTAAATGCAGAGGGAGAAAGTCACTGACAAATATTACCATTTTGTCCCTTGCCTTGCACAGCTCTTTTTGCCTGGGGCAATGCCTTGAGCTGCTGGCACACACTGCACAGCAGAGCATGCATGAGTAGCCAGGGTAGTTCCCACTGATGTTGTGATGCCTCCAGCTCCAGTTTGATGGAATGGGTATAGATCTACATTGCTCACACAGTCCTGGCAAATGCAGCTTCCAATGCCTCTTCAGAGACGTATTATCACACTCTGTTTCCCTTCTGGCCTCTGAAGACACTCTGCACAGTTTTAATGACTCCAAATGTAAGCTGAAACATTGTATGGAAAAACCTTACTATTCACCTTTGTCTCCTACTTCACAGATAAATATGATAAAACAAGGTGCTTAAGGTTCTCCTCTGATGGGAGCTATCAGTCACCACACTTTGAAAGGTGACCCTTGTTTCATAAATATCTCTGTTTAGGAGACTACTTCAAGATTTGGAGTTAGTTTTTTTATGCCATTCTTGCATATTGTGGTCTGTATATGCTGATGTCAAAGCATTTTTCCTGAATAAAAACTCACAGAAATTAGATTGTTTCCTTATGCCAAAGGACATTCAGCACCGTCTAGCCCATTTCATTGTACTTCACTATTCATCTACAACTGTGGCTCTCATTTATATAATCTTCCTGTGTGGCCTCTCCCATGCTTCCTTACATGGCTGCTATCACAAGCCTGCCAAGCTGGGCTCTACTGGATGGCTGGTGCTAATGGAGTTGAACACTTTCTGTCATCCAGTGGTACATTGGCTCTGAAAATGAGAATATGGATTGCTTGGGAAAAAATATATGACTGATTATTTTTAGTTTATTCTTCTGCTGCACTGGGTGAATCAGCTTGCAAAAGGCATGATTACTGCTGAGCAAGAACAATGAAGAAGTATTATTTGTGTGCAGACTTCCCCACAGACTCTATCTTTGACGCCAGCTTAAAATGTTCCCGGTCAGTGATGCATGGAAAATGTTCAGGATGCAGTAGACAGTTCTAAAAACACCAGAACCAATCACCTGGGAAACAAGAAAAACAGAAAGTCAAGTCAAAAAGTATTTCAGCTGTTGAACAAACACCACCCACCTCTAAGCGAGTGGCTAGCAACCTGAAGCAATATGTGTAAATCCTTTTTAGGAGTTCCAAATTTTTTTTTTTTAATGTAAGGGAGAAAATAATTTCCTCTCATATTCTGTGTGTGATGTTTAAAATCTGCTGTGCAATGGTAAAACTTACAGACTCCATTCCATGTTATTCAATATAATTTTTAAGTTGATGTTGAAAAGTGTTTGAGAATCAAGTAGGATAGAAATAAGAATTATCTAACTTGATAGAAAAACTCAAACCTTAGGCTCAAAATTGAGAACAAATGAGAGGTATGCTTCTTATACTTTGCCCTTAGTCCCAGGGAATCTGGAGCCCTGCTAAATAATCAGTAACAGGTATTGCAGTTCTGGAAATTCAAACCTAAGACTGAGGAGAATATAAAGCAAAGTATGAGCTATTTCAAATGTTACCTACAGAGCCAGTTACATCTCCATTTCTTAGACTGCTTCAGGAAACTTCAGGAAACCATTTCTCTTCAAGTAATAGCATTAATTAGCATTCTTTTAAAATAGAAGTTTTAAATTCCATACAGAACAGGTCCAGAGAGGGGTCCTTAGTGTGAATACTTCAGTTTGCCTGATGCAAACCTTCATGGAACATTAAAATATCTTTGTGACCTTCTATACAAGTAATAAGCTGAAAAGAAGAGAGGAAACTGGTGTCTGGCTACTGCATGGGCACTGAGAAAACTGAATGTCAGTGCACCATGCTTACCTAAAGGCTCTCTTGATATTGAGCAGATAAAGGTGTTTGGGTGCCTTAGAGCACCTTTCCTTATGGGAAAGAAAAGAAAACTGCTGGCTGTGGGAAGGAAAAGGATGTTGTGCGTCTCATATCTGGGGGTGGAAAACATATTTGGGGTGAGTTTGTTTTTCTGTTATCACAGACAGAACAGAACATAGTCTCAAGAGTGATTTGTACGCATCTGCATGACCATGTATGGCCAAAGTTTTAAATCATTCATTTCATTCCTGGGCGCCTCTGATTCTGGTATTTTGGAGGCAGTGGAGAGGTTATAAGTTACTGAGCCCATCTGATAATTAGGCTCCTAAGAAAGCTATTCATTTGAATTTCCCAGAATGGAGGCACCTAAAAATCATGGCACTTACGGAAAATGTATTTTTAAATGTATAACAACTGTGTTTGGTTTATTTCAAAAAGTGTGTACAAATCACAGTAGAGAATTACCCTTCATTAACACCAGTAAAAGTAACGATAATAAACCTTCGGTGCTGTTCCTGAAAGGGAATTGCTCAAGGTTAAGAGAGGTAACCTTTGAACTGGTGTATGTTTTCAAACCAGAGAGATTAAAAGGTGAAAGTTGAAAAGTATATGTTTTAAATAGCACCAGATGGCTGTGGGTTGAGTTCAAACTGCTGTGCAGTTAAAGCACATGCACTCGCCGGGACCCCGTGGGTGAATTACAGCCTCTGTGCTCACTGAGGGTCTCCATTATCTGACATATACCTATGCCTGCTCAGTATTCAGCTAGGGACAACTTTTCTTTCTTAATGACTGTTGGATGAATAGGGCCAATTCTTCAGCCATGAAAGCCATTCCCAGGGCCTGTGATGGGAACTGAGTGCATATCTGAGGACAGACATTTGTCCAAAGGCCAATGGTTTTCAACTTTTTTGATTTGTGGACCCCTTACTAATTCACTTGGAGAAGTGGAAACCCCAGCGAAAATTAACACATGTGGATTGCTGTAGAGTATTTATGAGCTTGGTTTCCACAGGCACCTCTTGCAAATAATTTCAAAGTTCTCTGCAGACCCCAGACTGAGACCATCTCTGAAAAAAGCCTCTTTCACATTCCATCTAGCTCTCCCTTTGCAAAAACTGGTACTTTAACTTAAAAAAAATCCTCTCCCAGTTTAACTACTACCAAAATGAATGCAGCTGTACAGATTTGACTTTACCTTGCATGCTGATTTGAAGGTTAGCCTAATTTCTTTTGCTTTTTGGTTCTCACATTTATATGTCAGCAGATATTTGGTTTGCTTCCTCCTGCTCTCTTCGGTCATTTTTCTCTAAGACAGCTGTGCAAAACTAGCTGTAAATTATACAGTAATCACTTTATTTCTGGCCTTATGGTGCAGCATTATCTTATCAGCTTGTTATCTAATCTGAAATAATCTTTTTCCATGTGGGAAGCATTCCATATGTTGATCAATTAGATTTATTGCCTATTAAATTGACAGTTAACTTGGAATAATAATCACAATGAAAAATTCAGATTTTATGCTATGTGGCCTCAATTCTTTCCAGATCAGTCTTAATTCTCTGGTTTCTTATAGTCTTATCCTTGCTTAGGCTGCTAAAGATGTCTCCTCCATCTGCTGCAGCAACCCCTTAAAATATGAAGTCAGAACTGAGAGTGAAGGGCAGCATTCTTACAAGCTCTGCAAGCTATTATACTTTTTTAAATATTCTTTTTTTTTGTCTCCCTGCTTATTTCATTTTTGTGATTCTTTGATTGCAAACACATCGAAAGGATTCGACTTGTATCACTGTGTTTGTATCTTAGGCAACAACAAAGTCTTTGAGCACTGTGGGAATATAAATATTAAAGAAGGAGAAGAATTATTCCTAGGATGAGGGTCTTTTAAAAAAAAACCTCTCTGTGCTCTCCATCACTTCTCTGATATGATAGGGTTCACTAGCAGGTGAACAATGCAATGTGAAGCCATAAAAGCAGCAAAACTTTCATTTCATAAAAATCAAATTTGTTGATAGGAAAGCTGTGGCCTTATTCAGAAAACAACACATATATAAAGAGTTATTATTTCCTGCAAAATGATAAAATCTGCGAGTTTAGAAGTGGAAATTTTATGCCTCAAAAAACTCACATTATTTGTGAAATTAAAGGCATTCTCTAGCTGTTTTGCCCATCTCTTCAGTTCCTAGGGGTATTTTGTAGTACATACATCAGGCTTGCATGCTTCATGGCCACATCAAATTGTTCCCCATATTTTACCAGCCTATGTATTAATTTCACCAGTTCTCATCACACAATTAAAATAAAGTAAGGAATTTTATTTGTAGCTAGAGTTTTTGGCAGCCCAAAGTAGTCCTTACTTTTGTATTTGCATAGAAGTATGGCTATTGTCGCATGTCTAAATAATCTGATTTTAACCCTTTACCTTTCCCAATAATAAAATTACAGTAATTTCACAATTATAAGCTGCACCTGATTATAAGCCACATGTCCGGGTGTCAGCAACTTTTCTTTCTTTGTCCGTATATGTCTGGGGTTACAGTACAGGATGTGATAAAAGGTGCCTATTCTATCACCATCTGTTGAGGGTGGGGGCAGTGATCCTTATCTCTGCTGGAGATATTCTGCTAATGAAACATCCATTGAAACCAGGCAGGGCATTGTTCTTTATCTTTTCACAACCCATCCTTCCTCCAGAGAGTCATTTTCTGCTAATGGCCATTGATTCCCACTGTGGGACTGATAAAATTACTGCATCCCATTGGAAGTTGCTCCAGCCAGGGGGAAGAGCCCAACATTTCTTACCAAGATAAA
>PYHW01010375.1:6802097-6820682 GCA_013186435.1 Turdus rufiventris | reverse complement strand
CTCCAGATGAGCTTTGGCTTTCCTAGCCCCATACCAACACACTTAGTGTCTCTATGCTCCTCCTCAGAAATCCAACTTCCATTACTTGTAAAATTTATTTTTATGTTTGAGTTTCATCAGGAACTCTCTGTTCATCCATGCAGATTTCCACTCACTGGGCGGGACTGTTCTTAGGTTTGGTGGATCCTTGACAAACAGCCCTCCCCCAACATCTTCAAATACTGGGATTAATCTCTTCTTCAAACTGCCATTCAGTATTTCTCTGAGATGTTACTTAGCCATGGCAGGTGGCAATAGATCATGTCTAGCCTCTAATGGAGGTTGTATTTCAGATAATAATTTCAATAACCAAGGCAGCAGATAAGTAGGTCTTTGTCTCTAATGCCATTGTGCAAAGCAGATTTATAACATTAATAGAAGATGTGAGGGAAGGAAAGAAAGGCAGACATTCAAAACTTTAGCACCTCTCAAGGGTGCATTCTCTGTCCAAGATGGATCCTTTCCCACCTCTCTTGCCTTTCTTTTGCTTTGTCCTTATCTCTGGCCCTTGGGAGTGCAGGTTTAAGATATACATGAAGTATGACTCCCACTTCCCTGATAGCTAGCATCAGATTTCTTCTTCCCACAGCCTCTTGGAAACCTACCTGAGTTTGCATTTCAAAAATATTCCTTAATTAGCACATTCCTGCAGCTCCACTGGCTTTCTTGCTCTTTGCAAACAATCCAAGACCATAACATTAGTTTTTGAATGATACATCAGAACTGTTAATTTTCCATACTTCTCAATAACGTTCATAATATTTAGGTCACTGTGAGTTTTTTATGTGAGTAGATATGTGACCTTTTAATAAGAAAGATGGCTAACATGGCATTTAATTATTTCATCAATGTAACAGCCTGGAAATTGTAATGCACAGTGACCTATTGCTTGAGTAAAGGCAAAGCATTACTCTCCTGTTAGAGGAATACAAGTTCTAACTCTCCATCGTGGCTCTTTATTGGGTTGTTTAATCAAAATCCAAATGCATAATTTTTAATGCATTAATTTTCTCTAATTTCACATCAAAGGGCCTTTCTGAATGCTGTTAATTGTCTTTGAAGGTATTACATGATTGGGCTAAGCAAGCCACAGTTTTGCTATATTCATTTAACCAGAAAAGTGTGTCAAAAAAGGAAAGAAAAGAAAATGGGATTATGAATATTTTTTAGATGACTGACATGTTTACTATTGAAATGCATTACATCTCTGATTTTTGTTTCTGCTAGCTTATAAATACCCAGTGTTTGCATTTCTTATAACTTTATTACTAATCTCTTAATATTTGTTTTTCCTCTAAGCTCTGCTCTAAATGTTGCAGAATTGCTGCTGGCAAATCCCCTCTTTTCAAAAAAAAAAAAAAAAAAGCACATCTATTTTGCATTGCCTTGCCTCAGAAGTCTCATTTATAATATGATTTTTAAATGTCTTGCGACAATGAGGATTTTTTTTTTTAAGTCCAAAACACTCCTTCAATATGTGACCTCATCTTAAATAGTACTTGTTGAAGATTTAACCACAGATGAATTAATAATGGTAATAATAGAAGTATTATCATAGCACTTTTGAATAATAATCACAGGTCAGGCTGTCATTATGTGAGCACACAATGTAAGGATGTTCTTTCCTCTGAAAACCTTACTCTCTAAGTCTGTGACACAGATGGATTAAAGCAAAAGTAAAAGGCAGTAGTGAAATAGTGGTGATGAGCATATAGGCACAACAGTATCACAATTGGTAGTTTTTGTAGGCATCCACATAGAAAAATTCTAAGGTGCAAAAAGAAGGAAAAGGAAGGGGAGAAAAAGGTCCTAATAACTAAAATCATTTGGATGCACGAATGAAACCAAGTTAAAGAGAGAAAAGAAGAGGAGAAAGAAGATCATTCCCCTGTTAAATGATTACCATTTGGGCCTGTAGACCAAATGTTCCATGTTCCTCCTTCCATGGGACAGAATAAAATCTTGGGTGTTGATAGCACTGCTGCAATCTCATGGCAAAGCCCCTGGATTCAGAGCTAGGACATCTTGACATCGGTCCCATTTTCAGAGTCTTAGAGGAAGTTTACTCTCCTGAGCTTGTGAAAGGCATCTGAGTTCTGGGGCTTTTCATGGCTTGTCTCCTGTTGCTATAAAATGAAAAACAGGATCTCCTGCTTCTTGCTTCATGAAGCAATATCAGAATATTCAAGATTCTCAGAATCATTCTGGAGTTGCTCCTTACTGGAAAGATGAGCCATTCCTTGAGAGGTAACTACTGCATTCTCCACTTGTCTGCATGATTGCTTTGATTGAATGATATCCCACTGTTTTTCCCCATAAAACAACTTCAATATGCTGCATAGCTCACTAATTAAATGAAATTTATCAACAATTAACCAGAACCATACAACTTCTCTGTGGGTACTTACCTTGTCCATCTTGCCCAGGAGTGAACACCCAAGGAAACCTGAGTGTCTCTTGTCTCCTTGCCATGAAAATGGGCCAGGCATTCCAGTATGGCCTCCACACCATTTGCTCGTTGCTGTTTTGCTTCCACATCCAATCCTTAACTTTCTGGCACTACAGCAGTGCTGAACAGCAGCCTTTGAGGGCTCCAGCCAGATTTTTCTCAGTGAAATACCTTCTGTCGGGTAGAAAGCCAGGGAAAAAAGCAACAGCAAATGGACCAGCTTTGCATGTGTAAGGGTCAGTCCAAAGATTGCCTGATCTGCATCACGATCATCGATATGAGTGAAGACTCTAAGACCCCAAGACCCCCACCTCTCACTTTGGACAGGAGTTGCCGCTGTGGCCAAGGTGGATGTTTGCCCAGGGACTGTGTACAGGTGCTCTTGGTGCTTTGCCATGGAACGCTGCTCTTGAGCAGAGTACTGGTTATAGTGTCCTGTTCCTGCAACTGACTCTTGAAGCCACGGGCCTGTGAACACAATAATCCATAAATATCCCCACCTTTTGGCCAGAGGCCACTTGCCTTGGAAACTGACTATAAAATTATTACTTTCTGAAGAGACTCTTTTGAGATCTTTCTCCCATGGATGGAAGACATTGACGGATGACCCGAGGATGACATCCCATCTGTTGGTAGCTATTCCCCCCATTCTATCTCTCTCTCCCTTTCTCCCTTTTTAACTTCATTTCCCTATTCTTTTTCTCTCTCCCCCTTTTACTTCATTTCATTATCTCTCTCCCTCTCCCGTCTATCACAAACTAAGCTGTTGGCACTCAATAAACTGCATTGCTGCTTGTTGCTGAATAAAACTTTAGTCCCTTCTCGTTTGTCTTTTGCACCCTGGGGTCAAATGAACCATCACRACCCCCGCTCAGGTTGTGCRGACCGTGACAGCATGTTCCTTCCCAATGCCCTCACCTGCACCCAARACCATCACTTTACCTGCCAGCAAAGCACACCAGCTMTGGATGCAGAAGTCCCAGTATTTGGGCTCTAGTACCAGTCTCCAAGCTTCTGGACCAGCTTTAGGAATGTGTTTTTAATATTCATTGTTCACTTTGTCTGCTACAGATGTGCACAGTGCAATTATTATAATGTTTTGTACATGTGGTGTTATGAAATCTGTGCCTTTAAAGTTATGCCAGTTATTTTTTTTCCTGTAACCCAAGTATGTTATTTCTACCTATGTTCCAGTTACTTAGTTTGCCACACATATAAAAAAGAACACAAAAACTTCATTATAAAGATTAAACTAACAAATATGAAACCAAAAGAGAGAAGACCCATTTTCTTCATAAAAGAGCAGGTTTTTTAATTTGCATGCTTGGATATTTCTTTTTCCTTGCGCTTCTGCTCCTCAACACAGACACAGATGCTCACACAGACATCTATCTAAATAAAAAAAATGCATGCATGTAAGGACAATTCCTACTGTACAGAAGGAAATTGTTTCTTAGCCAGGAAGCCATGCTCTATCCAAACATTCTCATCTCCAGCAAATTATATCCTTGTATCAATCACCTTTAAGCTTAACCATTTTAGCTTATTGTACTCTGTGATAAAGCTACATCCCTTGCTCTGAAAACATTCAGTCATCAAAGAGTCACTGAGCCTCATCAGCCCTTTTTGGTTTCTCGCTCTCCATGGGATACAGTTAAAGCAGGTTGTAGTTCAATGCCATTTGAGGACCTTGGTGGCTCTGAAACAGTGTGGGATCTCTTGGCATAGCAGTGCCTTCCTGAAAAGATTTAGTGATCAATGTATCAATGCTGGAACACATGGATGGCCTGAATGCTGGATACATATCTTACACCAGAGTCAGGCACAGACCCCTTGAAAGAGAAACTAATTGCTGCAGGCCTCATTGCATTCCGAAATATCCAGTCTGTCCCGATCCCTCCTTAGAACCTTCCTATCCTCAAGCAGAACAACACTCACACCTAACTTGGTGTCATCTGGTAGGTGACTCTGGTCTATAGATTTAGGCTTCTTTCCAAAGTGAAAATGGGCAAGCAGTGGGACACAAGACACAGGTCTGTTCATCCAAGTCTCCTTTCAACACAGACTTAATCTGTGTCAGTGATATACACTGCACCTGAGCTGGGTATAATAGCACAACAGCAGCTGCCTTCCAAGGCTTTACAGGCCAACATTGAATTAATACAGCAACTACACTAATTGCCTTTATAAGCTTTCACTGATCCATATTGCTTAGAGATGCATCACTGCCAGACAAACCAGCAGCAATTTCCAATCTTAATTTCTCAAATCAGCAAGAGAGCTTTGACAATACAACATGCACCTCAACAAAAGTGAATGCTACTGAATATTTAATTATGAACTTGGCCAAAATCAAGTGGCTAAACAAGGACATCTGATCTCTGACTAGAGACAAAAATGAGCTCATTCATAAAGAACATCATATTGAAACCTAGCAAGACTTGCAGGAAAGACTGATGATACACAAAACTGGGCACTACACCTTACAAGGAAGGGAGACGACAGTGACAGCAGCAGATAACCTGTATCTAGATGGCTTGGTCTTTATTACTGACATAAAAAGCAGCAGGACACAGACCTGCTGCCATCCCATGGTTATCCATATTGCTAAATACAAACACAGTGTGTGGAAGTTTTGGTATGCCTTTGGGGCATTCCAGCAGATCCTCAGTAGAGCTCACAAGTGAATATGGGCCAAAGATCAATCCCCACAGTCAGTATGGATGCAGCCACTGCGGTTTGGAGGGCAGGAGAGTTCAGTGCTATGGGCATGAGCTATGTTCTTTCAATTGGCCAGAGAAAAGGCAGGATGTGCTTTATTTCCTAGTACAGATGTAGCCACTAAAGTCTTTGGCATAGGAGCTAGTAAACTCTGAAGACTTTGGTTACAAAGAGGAGAATCCTTTATATCTAAAATTAATTTAATTATATATCAGTTAAACAGCAAGCCATAGTGATCCTCAATTTGTTTGATGTTGTGGTTTCATTCAGTCAATTGCCTAAAACTTCAGCTCTTTTTTTGAAGCACATCCAGACTTCTTTGCTCTGGAAATCTCAGAGGATCAATCTCCCTGAGGAGATTTGCAGTACACCTTCATTCAGACTAGGCAGGCACATATTTCATGCTGTGTTTTGATATTTCCCCATCTTCTGGCTGAATGCAAGAAGTAGGAAAGCTGCTCAGAACTTAATTTAAAAGGTAAACTGAGCTCTTTTGAATTTCAAAAAGTCTCAGGATGGATCTTCTTTTATCAGAGCCAGCTTATCCATCTCTAATTCAGAGAGAAACGTAGGGGTTCAGATCAAAACTTTTTGATCTGGCGTCAGATGTTCTCAAAGTTCAGGGGTATTTGGATCTCACATTTTGGTGGGGGTCCACCCATGATCTCTAGTGTCCACCTCCTACCTGTCTGTTCTCTCGTACTTTTCTTCTTTCTTGCTTCCCTCCCCTTCCATTGTTCTTCCAAGATTAAAGCTTTTCTATTATTATCATTATAAACATAATTCCTATAAGGGATAAGTAGCTCCCTAGTGTATCTTTATTAATCCTAGTTAAGATAACATTTTGAAAGCAGACAGGAAAAGAGATTTATAAAGAGCAAGAGAAGACAGTTGCAGATCAGCACAGCACAGGCAGAATTTCCTACCCTGTCTGAGCCTGTTTACAAAGAAGAGTGGGTTAAAAATTGCCCTGCGCATCAGTGTACATGTAACCACCTTGATGAGTCTGAGACTAAATTATATCTCCCAGTATGGCCAATACTGTAATCTTGCTGTACACTGGAATGGGCCACCATTGTATTTTGTCTTGTGTGCAAACCCTTGTATACACAAAGCTATTTAATATCCTCTTACTGAAGCATGAGTGTAGCTTGTGGATTCAAGAAGGCAAGAGAGGTTTTACTTCAAGAATGGAAAACTCGTATATAATAACCAATAAGCCAGAATGTGATCTGGGATTTGCTGGGATTTCTTGGTTAGTACTAATATTAATTTCTAAATATGTACCAAAATCCAAATCATATAGTGTTATTCCAGCACTCTGAGGTTAAAAAAAAAATGGTTGTGATGGGCAAAAGGAACAGACAATGTACACAAAGCCAGCAATTCAATGTTGATCCATTTACAGTCTCAACAGTCATAGAAGCTATTTTTGTTAGTGCAGCTACAGTGATATGAGACAGTTCAAATTGCATATCACAATTAAAATGATGCATACACAAATTTTATAGTACTTATCCCCTTCTCTGGTCTTACCCTCAACTTTCTGCTGATGCTTGATGTCCAAAAACTGATGGGTGTCCATTTGTGCAGGGCACAGAGGATTAGCATGAGTCCTAAGTATCCCAAATCCTTTGCTAGAAGGAGTATGATGATGGTGCTGAAGGTTTCTTCTTCCCTCTCTGAGACTTGCTAGGGTAAATTTTTATGTTTGCTGGCATGCCGTGCACTTTTCTCTTTCATCATCAATCTGCAAATCCATGGTGTATCTCCAAGTACTCTCTATATATATTTTACATACATGGGACATTTCTAGGTTCTTATGGTTATCCCTGAGATTGATTTACATTACATCCAAGTTTGCTGAACACTAACTAGCCTCAGTTAATAGCTCTTGGGTCCTCTGCATCTGCCTTTGCCTGTGTTAACAGGTGTTAAAAGAGTTGTTCCAAGCTAAGCAAAAGCTATAACCAAGCAGGTAACACCCCTCCCCCAATAGGTAACTGCTGTTACAAGCTGAATCAAATCTCCAGGTGGGCCAAGACAACTCCAGACAAACCCAAAGAGGTTTGTACTGGTAGCCTAATGCATAGCCACACCTCTCATAAGCAATGGAAACACCAGATTTACTGAGAGAAAGGCTACAGATAATTTTTCGCCCTATCTGGGCTCTACTGCTTTTTCTGACTTTGACTTCCCATGAAAAACTGGAGAGATCTCTTCATCCTTTGGAAACCATAAAGCATAAATAAAACATACAGTCACCTTAATATAGTGGAATTAGAGCACAGTAATAGAAATGAACCAATCATTGTAGTTTGTTCAAATGAGAATCTCTGGTTTGGAAAAACAAAAAAAGTTAAATCTGAGGAAATATATTTTTCTGGGAAATGTCCTAGAAGACTTAGGAAAATCTGATCTAAAAAGCTTTTAACAATCAAGTGAAGGAAATATTTGTTTTCTCCCAGAAATGAATGCTGAGTAACACCAGCATGGTGAAATATCTTAATGTGATTCATCCTATTGTGTATTTAATTTTTGCTAAAACTGGCAACATAATCATCTAGTCAAAATGGGAGGATTACCTTTTAGATACATAAACAGATAAAAAAATAATTTCATTATTAAAGTACTGAGAAAATTAAATCATTCTCAGAGACTAGATGAACACTGATAAAGCCTACTTATTCCGGACTGAGCTTGTGGGGCAAAATACTCTCTGATATTAACCACAAGCAAAGATTATGGAGAGCATAATATATTGAAATCTAAATTAATCCTGCTCATTGACTGATAATATTCCCTGATCCTGGGGGAATATGCCTAATTTATTACTTTTTAAATTGTTTGGATTCCTTTAGGATGAGCAACTCCCCAATTTATTTTCATTGGCTGTGTGGGGAAAGGAGTCATTAAATATGAATAGGGATTATTTTGTTTTGAAAGCGTATTGCAAAAAATTCACATTTCAGTCAGTGCTATTTAGATTGTATTCTCTTTCATACTGCAAGGAAGAGAGACAATTTGGAGCACAGACTCTAAAGATGAAAATGAAAATAAGATGTATTGTTTTCTAGCAGACAGCCATTGTCCTCTAGAGTTTTCCTCTGTTTCTGATGCCACTCTCCACAGAACTCATGCAATACAGACTGGAAGAGTTGTGCTGGTACAGGAGGAGGGAGGGGATCTACTCCCAGCTGCTGTCATATTCACAAAATAGGAAAAAATGGGGAATAATAGAAAATATTTTACTGTAAAGTCTTAAAGGGCAACTTAGCCAGGGGGTGTTAGTTGATATAACCCTTGAGGTTGACCTAGTTTTTAGTAAGGGCTCTTGGCCTTGACTCTAGATTGGCACCCTACCATGCTTAACACTGTTCTCATAATGCAGTCTTAAGGAAGACACTTTGTTAGTTAAAAAAAAAAAAAAAAAAANTAAAGAAAACCTTAATAAAAGAATAATAAAATAAATTACAAAAATGTAGTTCCTGACCTAGACAGTCTTTCTGCGAAGGTGTTGCTCCTGTCTGAACTGACCTCTTCTCCTACTGCCTTTGTTCATTTCCCTTTGATGGAATCTGGAGGCCCCTACTCAGTCCATCTGTCACAAGATACACAAGGCATCATCTCCCTACTTTATTGATGTACTCGTCATATTTGTGTTGCACTGGATTCTGTCAGGTGTTTAAAGGGGTGCGTATGCAAAACACACAAACAGTGGGTGCTGTGCAAAAATGAGCAGTTGGCATTGTGGTTTGCACTTCATTTTTATTTCTTCTCCAATATCAATCATTGATAAAGCCACTCTCAGATCTATATAAGAGATTCAGGTGTCCAGCAGTCTAATTCTCTATTTACCTAACAGGATTATGCTCTTCTACCTTCATTACAAAACATCACTTTTAGCTTTGCAGTGAGGAGGCATTAGACAACAGCTTTGTATCTGTCTTTGGTCTTCAATAAAACCTTTATGGATATCCTATGAAATTTGGTCATGTTTTGTTTTATCTGCCTAGAGCTGTCTAGAGACTGCCTAGGAAGGAACAAAGGCTTCTCACTGGATTTGCCTACTGTTCCCTACTACTGTTTGTAAATATTAACTATTCAAGTCAACATGAACCTCGGCACGACAAGAGAAAATCCTTTCCTGAATTTGGGCTGATGGATGATGTTTCCCACTCCAAAACAACATTCATTGCCTTTCACAGAATTTTTGAACAATGCACTATGTGTTCCTCTATAGGATCAATGAACTAACACTGTCTGCAGTAAAAGGAAGAAAACAGATAGGCTTTGTCATACAGTCTCTTCTCTTCATACTCTGTCCTCAAGTGGAACAAGCTATGAAGTCCAAATTAACATACATGTGACAGATAAACCTTTAGGTAAGGACTAAGACTGCATTGGTTGACGTTTTTTGGAGGGGGGCATTTGGTTTGGGTTCTTTTTTTTTTTTTTTTGAGTCATTGGCGTTTTTGCCTGAGGAAATGTGATCCCTTTCCAGGTTATAATATTAGCTTGGGGCTCCCTTGCAGAATGGACTGTGCCAGGGATTAGCTGCTTCCCTGACACATGATGGCCAGCTCGGGCCATATCTCTCAGAGCCCTGTATAAGGAGCAACTCACATCCTGAATATGAAACAACTCAATGTTGTCTTTCATTCCAGGCCAGGGTTCATTTCTACATCTTTACAGGATAGAAGGCCAGAGGTTTGAAAGTGCTCAGAACATACCTCATCTAAACTCTAGAAATGTGCTGATGGGATGGAAAGATGTTCTGCACATCTTTCCTCTGCATCTAGCTCTATGATGTCTGTCAGTGAAATGAGAAATAATTACATTACAGCACTTGCAAGTCAAATATGAAGAAAGATGAATGCAGTGGCAAAGGACTCTGAATGCATACTGACAGTTCCATGGCCTATATTAAACCATAGAATAGTCTGGGTTGGAAGGGATCTTTAAAAGTCATTTAGTCCAACCCCCTGGAAGGAGCAGGGTCATCTTCAACTAGATCATGTCACTCAGATCCCCATCCAGCCTAGCCTTAAATATTTCCAGGGATGTGTATCTCCCACCTCTCTTTGAACAGTCAAAGACACAGACACTGTGGAAGGAGTAGAAGAATGGACCAGGCATAAAGGGATCCTTCTCTAAATGTGCCCTTCCAGCTTCTCACAATGTACAGTTCAAGGAATTTCTGAGCCAGATCATAGCCATGTGTTTCTGGTGATGAACATTTTCCTTGTGTTAATCTGAATCCTTGCTTTCCTGAACATAACAATGCCGTGGTACCCTGCAGTAACAAGTTCAGTGGGTTAATTATACATTTTGTACAATGATCAGACATGAAAGCTTCTGGAATCAAAGGCCATGATTACAGCAGAGGTAAAGAAAAATGCATTTTTTGCTTCCAGATGTGTCATAATATGTATTAATATAATTGATTACATTTTATTCACACAAACCAGCATTATTGCCTAATAGAAATGATAACACAATGTTATACAGACAGTACAATTTTCAAATGTCTCAAAAAGACTTGTGCCTTCATATTTTATTTTATAAAACTGCATAAAGCTCATTCTCCTTCTTCCAGAAAATGCAATTTCATTTGAAAATGACAGTATGGGAGATCTTAATACTGAATAGCAGCAAAAAGATTTTTGTTAAACTTTCTGCAAGACAAGAAAACACAAATTAGCTTTGCAACTATTTATCAGTTAGATTTTGAATCTGTAGAACACAAAATAGCTATTTGAAATTCTGCCTTTATATTTCCTGCACAGAGTGCTTTTGTCTTTGACCTATTTAAAATAAAAAACATAAAAGCTGCTGTTGACTATCCTCGAACTTCACACAAATTCTAGCCACATTGTATTAGAGACTTATTGCTATGATGTTTAGGCACCATAACATGATTACAATAAAAGCTGTTGAGGTTTGGGGTCAAGGTTCCCCAATGTTCTTGTTTTGACAAATGATCTTTGCAGCATTTACATATAAGCTATGTTGAGAATTAAATGCTTCAATTAAATCAACAACTTGGTTTTGCCCTCTGGGGTGATAAACAACCAAAATGAGATGTGTTTTTTCTCTGTCCACAGCAAGAGGGTTAGAAAGAGAGAGGGAGCAACAATAAAGACTGTCGAAAGGTCATTCTAATAAAAGCCCTAGTTTCAGTTTTAGTCTAAGTTTTATTCTGATTGGCATTTTATGGTCTGTCTTACCAATTATTGGAAGCATTGCCAGCAAAATGGAGGTTGCACCAGAACTTTTCCCACACTCATTTCTACCATTCTGGTTCAGTGAACCTCATTCTTAATTTCCTAGCTCAGTTGTGTCATGGAGATGTGTTTTTACCATCCTCAAGGCAATCCCAAGATTTTCCCAGAGATTAAAGGAATTAGAATCTTATTGTTTATTGGAGACCTACAATTCAGAGTGCAGCAGAAAGGAGGATAACTTCAGCAGAAGAAATATATTCTGATTCCTGAACAGCCTCACTGGTCCACCTACTGTCCTCACTGATTATTATAGTGCAAAGATACTTTTATTAAACATAATGATATTAAATGGACCTGATGCGATTTAACACATTTATGAGACTCTTTCATGTCTCACTGTAGGAGGTTGATATTTAAACCCTAGTCCTCACTGAACCTGAAAGCATTAATAATCCCCTTCTCTTTGGCCCATATGCAGGCTCATTACAGTTGCTCTTTATAGTTATCTATTTTCTCTTAGGCCCTTATGTAGAGAAGAATCTCATAGAGGAAAAAGCTTAAGCACTTGATTAACTTTAAATACATTGAAGTCAGTGTTCAAAGTTAAGCAGGTGCTTAATACTTTCTTGAATCAAGGCCTCACAGCCTAGGGTTTCTGTCTCTGTACTGGTTCAAAAAATAATGGTCTAGAATTTGCTTCTCCACTCAACTTCATTGATGCAAATGAGGAGAACTCCATTTAGATTAAAGAACTTTGTTCATCTTTGCCTTGTATTTCATAGGCATCTATAAAAATGGGTGTCAAACATTATTATTGGGGAATAGGACACTTTGAATAAACTTCATATTCATTTTTGTCACAGTTATAGAAGACATATGCTTGAATATCAACAGAAGCATCAGAAGGAAACTGCAACTCAGAGATGGTAGTGGAATAATAAGAAAAGGATGAGGCTAAACCAACTCCTCATGACTTGACTGGGTGAATTGCCTACAGACCATTGCAATGGATAAAAAATGAGATGGATAGAAGGGGACTGACCAGGGGCACAGGCAGTGACATGATGTGTCCTCCATCAGTATCAACAGTCAGACCTCACTGCTGGCACTGTGCATATGAAAGAAGGCATGTGAAGACCACCTTCCCAACCCTCTTTCCCTCTAGTTACTGTATTCCTCTCCCTCAAGAATGAGGAGGCCCTTTATGCTTCAAGGGAGCAATACCTAAAATCCTGCCTACATCCAGTTCCTTTCCCCAAGTATGTGATGGATAATACCCCTGCAGATCTCATTTCAACAGCTTCTTATATCTGTTTTCATGAGGGACAAGAAATATCCTTATATATCCTAACTTGCTTGGATATTCCCAGTTTCAGGGGAATTGCTGAGTAAGGCCAGGAGTCCTAAACCCTAAACATGTTACCTGTTGCCAGAGATTATTGATTGGTCCATGATTGAAGATATGGACTCCAGAGTTTCAGCTGCCCCTCTGCCTTCATTGCTCATATTTAATTTATGATGTGAAAAGGATTTCAGGCATATTTCATGCACTTTGAGGGTAATTACATAGTAGCAAGAACAAATAAATGCACAGTCTCATTTTCTCATCTTCAAGAGTACCTCTGGGGTTTGGTTTGGGATATGTCTGAAGAATATTCACCAAGAGGACATTAGCCAGCAGACTGGATGGACTGAAGTCATGGGAGCAGCTCTTTAACCACCATCAAACACCTCTATTTCATAGTATCAGCTAAGTGTCCCAATTAGAAGCTGGCGTCACCTGTCACTGATAAGATGGGATTTAAGAGCATCGATTTGCAGGCTAAATAAAAGGACAATGACAACAGATGGGAAGGAGGTTTTGGGGATTATCCTAAAACTTGGATTATTCTCAGGACCAGGTACAGCACAAGTACTACCTATAGAGTCTGAGATTCAATATAGATGTAGTTTCTGGGAGCAGAGAATATGGCATACAAAATGCAGAGCTAACATTATCACTGCCTATGCACAGCACATGCATCTCTTACAGCGAGAAATAGTTAACAGACATAGAATGAGCACATGCAGAGCTGGTAGATATGCCCAGTTGAATGAATCAGTTTATATATTTAATCCTTCTTAAACAGGTTTATCCTCCAAAGAGTTTCTCATTTCTTCTTCTTTTCCATGATTTAGCAGCCAGCAATCTTACAGCCCTACTGTGCTTAGAAGGGGGCTCCAATTTTTTTATTTCTAACAAGGTTTCCAGCAGATTTTGAATGTCATACAAGTATTCTATTTGCACATTAACTTCTTTCAGACTGAACACATCCAGAGCTAAATTATTATCCTTGAGATCCATAAAGGCAAAAGCGCCATCACTCCCTGTTCAGTGGAGACAGCATCAAGATTTAACAGCCACTTTTCTTCTGAACATCTACGTTTGAGAAACATTAAATATTTAATTCTCTTATTTTACCAACCATTGTCATTGAGTGGGAGACCTAGAGCCACATGTACAGGAAAAATCCAAAAGTTCAAATGTGCATGGTTTAGGCAGCTAAAGTGAAGCAGTTGAGCTTGCACTCTCAAGTCTATAGATTTGAAAGCCTAGGATTCTGTAAGAAAAAAGCTGAACTGAGAATGGCTGTGAAATTCAAACATTCTACCAGGTAGCACGATTATCTGTTGAGCATTTTGGGACAAAGAACTGAAAAGGAACAGTATCACAGCTGTCAGAAAAATCAGGAGTATGTTCATTAGTAATTCACAATACTCATGGAGGACAGGGACCTGCTACAATCCTGGTAAATAAATGGAATACTTATCCTTTAACCATGATTCATGTGAAACCAGTTTTAATATGAATTTCTTTATCTGGTAACATTTTATATGTGAGCTGATTCAATTTTCTGCATAGACATGAAGCATGCTACTGAAGAAGCAGCGAATGCCAAAGAAGATTATTTCAATCTGCAGCTGGAAGAGTAAGGGTATCGTCTGTCCCACTGCACGATGAGCTCATCATCCTGAGGGAAATGAACACCATACAACACTGCCTTGGAAAGGCTTTGGATGGCACTGTCATCCAAAAACAACAAACAAAAATTTGGCAGGATTTCTGTCATACACAACATCATCGTCAATCATTTAGCTCAAACATCAACATATCTAATAGATAATTGCATATCCAATTACATACATTCATGAAAAGATGCAGGCCATATGTTGATTGGAAATTATTACGTAGTAAAATCTGTTACTTATTTATACTGACCTTCACCATTTTCTTGCAAAAAACACAGTTATCTTTCCACCACAGAGATATGTTTGGTGTGATATTTGTCCATTTGAATTCAGTATATTTCATTAAATAATCTTGTAATAATATTAAACATGTTTGATACACTTGGCAATATGTGGGATGATATAAACCAACCATGTCAATCATCTGCATAAGTTCTGAGGCACCACAGGGATCACCCTGGTTCAGCCGACATCTTCAGCCATCTGATGAGACACACCAAATCCTATAATACAAGCAACCCCACAGTGATACTTATTGCAAACCTCCAACAAAGGGGTTTTGGCCAAAAAATCCCTAAAACCAAAACAAAACAACACCAAACTAAAAGCACTCCAATTTGAGAACTGAATTTAAAAAAAAAAAGAGAAAAAAAAAAAAAGGAAAAAAAAGGAAAAAGGCCTACAACCCAAAGCAGAAGAAAGAACAAGAACTTAATTGAAAAGTTATCTAGGTATTACAATATTACAACAAAAACTTGGAAATCACTGTAGTGACAATTATAGCAAAAAAGGTAACAGCTGGAAAGAAAGTAATTATGAGAGGACAAAAAGAAGATAGGGTACAAGAATATTTCCATCTCCCATGAATCAAAATGATGCTCAGATCTGGGTTTGTTAGCAGTAGCTGCAGCAGACAATCCTGTGGCACAGGAGATGTATATGATCAAGAAGACATTTGATGAACCAAGATGGAAGTATGAAAGAGCTGTTCTTCAACACATAGCCATGTAATTCCTGAGCTTCTCACTTTCATCATCACATCCATCCATCCATCCATCCATCCATCCATCCATTTCTCCACTAACTCAACTTGGATTTGATCTGTTGAGTACTAGTGACCTGCACTTCTCACCTGCAGAGAAGGTGAATGCTTACAGAACACTTGCACGACTCACATATTGACCAGTCTTGTGTGGAATTTTCTATTTTTTCTCATTCAGACCTCTAACTTAATGAAATTTAGGCAATTGATGTGTCAGACTGCCGAGTTTAACTACTTGCACTCCCCATAAACATGATGGGAATGATAAATTTCTCTGAAGGCATGCAGGTGAAGATACTGTTAAGTTAGATTAGGTGCTTCCCTATTTCCATTGACTGTATCAGAATGAAGGAACTCTAGATACTAATCCAGAGTCATTCATTGAGAATTTTACTTCATATGGGGAAAACCCCCCACATTTAATAAATCTGTCTGCTTCATTCAAACCTAGTGAAACAGAGTCTCAGTAGACTTTCTCACTATGCCTGAAGAGGAAAAATACTTAGTTAGGGTGTTTCACCTACTATTTGGCACACAGCAAATGACAGATAAACTGCTCTCAGCCTCACTGAGTCCACATTTCTTTGTCCCAAAAGATTTCTGCAGTTGCCAGGTCATGGGAATTTGTAGTACCCCACATTGCCTGCTAAAGCAGAGCCACTGGCAGACAGGATGGCCAGACAACACCAGAAGCAGGGGCACTACCATGTACCCTGACTGATGCTGCTGAGACTTCAGCATAGCAAAGAATTTCATCCCTTTTCATGGAATAGCTTTCATTTTGTAACCAAAGACTACTGCAAGAAATTCTTTATACAAGTACTATGTATGGAGTAGCTCTACATACTATGTGAAATATAATAGTTCTCCCTTTTCAGACTACAGCAGAAATAAATCCAAATTAAAAGATTTCCCTGAGCCTTTCAGGGAAGTCCAAGATTTCGTCTTTAAAATTATCCCACCATGATCTCTCCACCTTGATTTGGTGGATAGTGTCACCCTTCTCATTAAAGCACAAAAAAATCTAAGGACAGTTGCTGTATACCAAGATTCAGAGGTGCTGCAAATGGGAAGTCAAAAGTCCTTTTGTTTTGATAAAAAATGAAAACTTAATTGAGAAAGAAAAAACTTTTTAACATAAGTATTTTTTCTTAGGAAAGAAAAAAAAACACTTTTAGAAAAATGACCCTCCTGTATGAAGTATTTCACTTTATATTCTATACCTGTTATAAAAGCAACAAAAATTAAGAAAATCATTTAGTTTTCACCTATTCCAGGGAAATCTGAATAATTTAATGAGAACTGTTTTCCATGGGCAAGCATTTACTGTAAAGAGCACAGAATGAACTTATCAAAACTTTTTAACTGTCAAAACTCTGGAGTCCAGGAATTTAGATTCTGAAAATTGTGTCCTGTATCAAAAATGTAATTTATAAATTCCTGCCCTCTCTTACTGTGAAACAACCAGAAATTACATCTATAACACTTCAAGGTATTGAAAAGGTGACTCACCTTTTTTGGTTTTGGTAGCCATGTTTTGAAGGAAAATGGAATGGTATACTTGGCAATGGTAAGGAATGCAAGGGTATTTTTAAATGAGGGTTCAAATTGCTAAAAATTTTGGATAAATTCTTGCAGTTAGATATTGTATTCAGATAGGATTTTGGCTTTATTCATCTTTTATTTCTGTGTTTGTAGAGGTGAAGAAGTCCAAAAAAATAATGAGGACGCACTGGAACAATCACAAATTAATATTTCTATTTGGCATTTGTCTAAAAAAAGCTACTCAGTAAAAGCAGGCTTGGAGCTGTTTTAGCTTGATGCTGCTCTCCACCCCATGTGAAAGGTCTGTGTCTGAGACCAGACAAGGTCACAGGGTTAGAGAAAGCATTGCCTGCCATGGCCACAAAGCATTCAGCTACTAAGGATGAAGAGCAGCTCCCTGCCCGGATTTATAACCTCTCCTGCTGTTTCAACGGCTGAACACTGCCATATGCTCCAAAGGAAAATGGTCTCCCACATTTTGGGCTGCAGGGGGAAAAAGTGCTGCAATGGAAAAAAAGCAGCAAGAAAAAGCCTGGTGCTAAGCAGAAGGAAATGTTTTGAGAAAGCAAAGTGTCTGAGCACAAAGGTTAGCTACACACGTTGATACAACGCAGTCAGAGGTGGGTGAATTAATGAGATGTTGACACTGGTTTAGCCCTGTAGAAAAGGGGAAATTTTAGTGGAAGCAGCATGCTCCATGTCCCTCATTTGATACCTTGGTTAGAAAGTATCCTTAAGAAACTATAGCGCTGAGAACATGTATTCTATATGCAGCTAATGACATAGAACATTTGTTTATTTATTTATTGGTCTTTGGGTTTGTGTGACATAGGATAGCAGCTGGAAGGCAAAACAACTATAGAAGCCTGCATTACAGTCACTGAGTGGACCATAGGACTTCATTCTCCCTAAAGCTTTGGTGAACATGGGGCATTCTCTTCCCCGATGTCTGACTGCATTTTTTTGCATACTCTCAGTTTCTAAAGAAGAGATAGCAGCTTCAGATCCCTGAGCTTTTACTAAAGATCCAGCTTGTGTCATCCATCAGTCAAGTGCAGTAACAGTACCAGACTACTGGGAGCTCTGTGCCACAGGAATGAGGAAATGGTTCTGGCATGGTCATCATTTTCCTTCCTGGCAGCTGATACGCTATGGAAATTTCCATATTGTGGAAATGCTGCCTAAGAAAGGGAAAAGTCATTGGTATGAATAAGAATTAAGTACTGAAATGTACCATTTTCAATCCTATTTAATAGGAGCTGAGGAAAAAAATTGTGCTCCCCTTGTATTTCCTCTCTGTCTTCTGAAGTATTCAAGTACACTAATTTCACAATTATAAGCCGCACTGAGTATAAGCTGCACTCCCGGGTGTTGGCAACTTTTTGTTCTTTTGTCCATATATAAGCCACACCTGATTATAAGCCACACATTACAATGCAGGGTGTGATAAAAGGTATCTATTCTGTCACCATCTGTTGAGGGTGGGGGCAGTGATCCTTATCTCTGCGGGAGATATTCTGCTAATGGGCCATTGTTCTTTATCTTTTCACAAC
>PYHW01010375.1:6761111-6801792 GCA_013186435.1 Turdus rufiventris | reverse complement strand
CTATTTTAATTTCCCTAGTAAAGAATTGTTATTCCTAATTCCCATATTTTTGCCTGAAAGCCCCTTGATTTCAAAATTATAATAATTTTGAGGGAGGGGCTTACATTCTCCATTTCAAAGAGAAGCTCCTGCCTTTCTCAGCAGACACCTGTCCTCCAAACTAAAACAGCAACTTTTTGTTCTTTGTCCATATATAAGCCGCACCTGATTATAAGCCGCTCTTTGGGTTTAGACCAAAATTTTAGTCAAAATGGTACGGCTTGTATTCGTGAAATTGCAGAGGAATCGTTTATATTTAGCACAACTTCTATTCTAAAGCTTACATATTAGTAAAGTTAACATTCATCACTCCATACTGCTGTTTGCACAGATGGAATTGTCATATAGAATAAGTTCATCTTTTCTAAGATGAACTTAAATCCACTGTGTCTTTCTTATTTACCCCAACGACAGCATAACATTGTTCTTGTAAAGAAATTTAGTTTTAGTGAAGACATGTCCTTAGTGCAACCCTAGAGGTACATAAATTTCGATAAATTGCTTCAGAATACCCTCAGATCTGAGTGTTCACCTTCAAGCCACAGGATTTTTCTGATTATAAGTAAAAAGTAATTTACATTTGAATTATGACACAAATTCAGACTCCAACGGGTAATGACTCATTATCAGCACTGTACGCTCCTCTGATCAAAAGGAATACCCCCTTCCATTACAAAAGAAATCAGTTTACTAGGGTGCAAATTCCTCCTGGAATTAGGAATGTGGGCTTTGTTTACACAGAGAGACAAAGTCACATACAGAGACTTTTTAAAGGCTTGTTGTTTGCAACAAAAATTAAAATCTAGGTAAGTCACTTTCACTGTCATAAGGATGCCCATCGAATCTTTCTCCCTAGACCAGGGTGAGATGGAATAGGTGCTGGAGCAGAAAATCTTGCTGTGCTTTACAGAGCACCATGCAGATACCAGAGTGGTATTAGACCACAGCTTAGGACAAAAATTATCAGGTGTGTGCAGGTATCTACATGTCATCTAGAGAACAAGCTTTCACTGTGCTCCATGGAGATTTGGTCAGGACAGTCAACAGCCTCTCAGAAGTGGCTCAGCTGATGAGCTGCTGTAGCAGAAATCCGTACCAAAATCTATGTACCTGGTACCAAGCGGGATGCTCAGAGTACCCCAGGACACCTGTGTGGGGGTAGCAGACATTCCACACCACATCATGCTGCTGCATTAGAGGTTCTGGCCCAGTCATCTTTATTTTGGAGGACCTTTTACAAAACTAAAAACCTCTAAGTAAGTAACTTCCTCATAATTTGGGTGCTGTCTATTTTAGAATGGACTGAATCATCCTGTAGGCTGCACTGACTGTTCTGGGTTGATCTCTATCAGCTCTCATGAGAGTTGAGTGCACATATCAAACATCATCTACAGACGTCACATGTCAATGCCATAGTCAGCAAGCTGAATCCTGTCTCCCAAGGCACTGTGTGCTGCAGACATGACATAACTGTGTACTCTTAATTTTTCATTATTCATGGGCAGATTGCCTGGTTCCCAAAATCCACCTGCTTTACAGGTGAGGCCGTACCCAAGCAGCCTCCACTTGGAGACAGCTGTGGTCAGAGTGTATTACTTTGCTCTCAAGCCCATAGGAGGTGAGACTCTACTGCTCTAGAACCTGAGCTCCATGCTTGTTCACTGCTGTACCCCAGGACATAAAGACTCTGCAGAACCCAAGAAGATGGGTAACATGGTTCAGAGCCATCAAGGTGGGTCTTATCTCACTTAGGGTGGCTCTTGGAGAGAAACAGGACCCTACATGTACCACCATGGTCAGGTATTGGTTGCACTGACTCATCACTGCATTAGCATCTAGTTATGCAATGATGTACCATTTAGACATTATGCAAGTCATTACGCCCTAAAAAGTTATTCCAAACCAGAATTATCTTCCTAGCTCATGCAAAAGGTTTGTTTACTTAGACTGGCTTGACCTTTAATTCCACAGCTTCCCCTGCTTCCTTCTGTGGTCTTCACGTCAGTGCTCCCAATCCTTCTACTACTACATGCATCTCTTTTCTGTTTTGATGACACTTTTACAAAAGCCTTTTAAATCTGAGGTTCCCAAAATGGGCACACAAACATCCAAGAGGACTGTGTCTACACTGTATGAATAAGGTTATTAATGTTGATTACTGGCTCTATCTTGATAGAGTTTTTTAAGTCAAGTTGATTTGACATAGATTTTTACCTCAGTGATTGTTCATGAGTATTTCAAAATTAGTTTCCTGAAGGGAATGTTTTTTAATTAGCTAAGTCTTTCAATTTAAAAGTTAACCTTACAAAGCTAACATTGAACAAAAAAGTTCCCTAGGACAAAAGAAAAGTAAGTGCTAGAAACACAGAATCATGGAATCATTTTGATTGGATCCTATCTGGCCCCATAGCCTTGTGTGTATCTGAATGGGGTAGCAAGACATTGGCCATTTGCCCTTGTGCTGTGGGGGTTTCATTCTGCTGCCTGTCCCTGTCTTCCAGCTCAGGGGACTGGGTACCCAGGGAACAACTGCTCTTATCATTAATGACTGAGAGAAAAAAGGCATTAAGTGCCTCAGCCTCTTCCCCATCCTTTGTCACTATGTTTCCCCCCACATCCAACAAAGGATGGAGATTCTTCTTTGGACCACCTTTTGTTCCTAATGTATTGGTACAAACATTTTTATTGACTTTTATAGCAATTGCCAAATTAAATCCTAGTGAGGCTTTGGCCCCTCTAATTTTCTCCCTGCATAACCTCACAACATCCTTGTAGTCCTTCTGAGTTTTCTGCTCCTTCTTCCAGAGGCCACAGACTCCTTTTTTTTTCCTGATTTCCAGCCAGGAAACTGAACTCTCGGTTCACTAAGGTTGGCTTTCTTTCCTGCCAGCTTGTCTCTAGGCACATGGGGACAGCCTGCTCTTGTGCCTTTAGGATTTCTTTCTTGAAGAATGTCCAGCTTTCCTGGACTCCTTTGCCCTTCAGGACTGTCTCCCATGGGACTCTGTCAACCAGGCTCCTACACAGTCCAAAATGTGCCCTTCAGAAGTCTAAGGCAGCAGTTGTCTGACCCTGTTCTCATTTCTCCAAGAATCAAAACCTCTATCATTTCATGATCATGCCCAAAACGGCCTCCAAACATCACATAACCCACCTGTTCTTCTCTGTTCACAAAAAACAGGTTGAGAAGAGCAGCATTTCACAGCAGAGTTTGGTGGCAGTCTCTATATCCTAAGGATTTAAGTTTATCATAGTTAATTTGGAAACTGGCTTTCTTTAAACTTCAGTCTAAAGAATTTGCACAGCCAGGATGAACACAGTAGATAGGTGGATAAGTAGATATTTTGAAAGTGGAAAAAAGAAAATTTCTTGTAGTGACCTCTTGAAGCATTTCATGTTCAGATTTGATTCATAATCAGGAATAATCACGAACTATTCTCATAATTCTTTATCCCATTATTTAAAGGGAAACATATCAAATGCCAAGTAATTGTGTCTGTATCAAAAGGTAATTTTATATTCCTTGTTAAGTGAGCCAGAATAATAATTTCTCTGTTCTTTCCAAATGAAATTTGATGACAGAGCATTAATCAATGAACAAATCAATATATGACCATCTTCACTAACAGTTTAAGAGCAACTTCTGGCAGTCCTTACATAAAAACTACCCTCTACCTGGCAAAAAGTTAAAAAGCAAACTTACCGCGCTTGTGAACCATTAATTTAAAAGTCCCTGGGTGTCTCAAAGGAAACTTGAGCAAGTCCAACAGTGTATGATCAGCAGAGATGGGTAGCTGAGAGGGAACAGAAAATGGAGCTTCCAGCACAGTGGAAATAAATTGTTAGCCACCTACTGAGGCCTGTGAAGCTAGCAAGAGACAGGAGAGATCAAAAACATGCAACGAAGTGAGATGCTTCTGTGCTTGAATACATAAAGTGATGCCTACTGAAATACTATTTTATAGTTTTAAGGCAAGACGCAAAATGTATCAGAGATACTGAGTACTTGACCATATTTTAGCATATCTGCCAGAGCCTTACCTGAAACATGAAATCAAATTGGTGGATGAAGCAGGATTGATGAGTGCAGGTGAAGTGCCTGAATGCTGAATAATATCTCCAAATGATATTACAGCTCAGTACTTATTGGGGCAATGGCCCAAGAAGTGTAGTATCAATAAACGCAGAAGTGAAGCAGGAGAATGAGGACAAAGAATAATACAGTTTCAGAGATTCAAATGGGTGTAGATAACAATAAATTAATTCAACAGAAACCATTTTTAAAAGAATAAGGGACATGAAAGGTCATTTTAACTGATAGCCTCCCCAGTACAGAGACCTGAGTTCCATAGGTGGTTATATTAAGTGGAGAAAAATGCAGTCTTAATCCTGAAGTTAACTGTGGCAGTAAAAATACTATTAATGGCAGCAACCTTGATTCAGGAGGAGAGATAAAGTTGAAGGATAATGAAAATGCCAGACTGGTCATGTAATGAGCAGCAAATCCATAAATGCATGATCTGAATAGTGTTCATCTGTAGGGAGAAACTGGGGCAAACTTGAGCAAATATAATTAGGGAGTAATTAAACCCTACCTATAAGATAAATAGATAAAAATGTTGTAATAGAAAACCTCACTGCTTTACATTTCCTCTTTTAGAAGAAATAGGACTATATATAATATCAATTTTAATGCTTTTACTTCACTGGCTGTTAAAAAGTGCTCAAGCAGCCAGGTGAAAATTACAACCAGGTGAAAGACAGGGGAGCTGGCAGAGAGCTCTCCGAGCCCTGGGGCGCACTGCTGGGGGAGGCAGGAGGGAGAGGTGTGGAGGAGAGGTATCACCAGCCTCTGCTTTGCTGGGAGCCATTCAGGAGGGTGCAGGTTGGAGCAAGTCTTGTTTTCTGGCTTGCACAGCTCAGGTCCTGCACAGTGGGAATCTTGGTCAGGCAAGTCAGGGGCTGAGTGCCAGGGCAGACTGCTCATGATAGAGCCATCTACTTTATGATTTTGGAATTATTTAAAGACAGCTGGCAAGGGAATGCTTCTAAATCCTCATTGTGCTAATTAGCTTTTTCTAACAGGGCAATCCCCATTTATAAAATGTGGTTTCCCTAATAGCCCACTGAATAATCTGTTAAAAAAAAGGCACATCTCTCTCATGCTTGAGATTCATGCATCAAAGCAAAAAGCGAGGTTTGATGAAGTCAACCTGCACAGCGTAATGAATACGGCACTGCATCAGCAAGGTTTCCTCCAGGAGATAAGTACGGTCAGAAAATCATTATAGCAGTTGCTGCTAATAAGGGGGAAGAAGAATGATTCACAAACAAGTCCTGTAAGTTGCCTACAGGAGCACCACAGGGAGGAGTCCTGTTACTCATTATGCTGTGTGTCAGCTCCAATGAGGCCAGAAGCACAGCAGAACAATGGTCGTGACGTCTTGGGTGGCCAAAGGTTTCTTACACTGTTTTCACATTCATTGTGCACTTGAAATTTTCTCAGGAAAGAAAGGAAGCTTTTGGGCCTGCCTGTAAGAGGCTTACTCCCCATATAAATGATAGGACTTGCACTTCAGTTACATATAAACGTATATGTACATCTTTACCACCCCACAGAACATGGGAGAAAATATCAATTTTCAGCACTTTTCCAGCTTGTCACTCAGAAGAGCAGTGGGAAGAATACATAGGCTTATACCATGGTTGTCCCCTATTCCTTTTATTTGTATTTAATTTTGCAGGGACAAGGTTCATTTTGTAGACAGTCCCAAGAAGGAAAATTCTTTTATTCCGCATTTTGTTATTATAAAGGCATGTGGAGTATGTTGTATGGTTTTTCAGGCTGGATGAAATGAAGCAAAAAGGAGTTTTCAATCTTTTAATGCTCCATGCTTGGGGAAGAGGCATAAGAAAATGGTCCATGGAGATCCCATATTATTATTTGAAAGATTTTTATTTTTCAGGCCCGGTCAGGTTTTATGACTGGCACATTTCCGAGAATGCACTTCTCAAGCACGAGGTTTATAATGATTTCTCCTTACGCTATTTATCTCACTTTTCCAGTTGCAGTGCATTTATCCTCACACAGACAGAAGCATGACAGGAGAGGAGAGGAGACATCAAAGAGATTTTGCCAAACAGAGGAATATGGATTTCCCACTCCCCTTCCTGAAGGATATTTTCAAGAAGATGCAAGGTTTTGCAATGCACAAATATATTAGCAGCAAACAGGAAAAGCTGTAACATTTGCTGAGGTTCCACGGAGCTAGCTTGGACTGTGTGTAGAGGGGGAGAGGGATCTGGGGCCTGGCAGTTTGCCCTGAAATGCACAGAGGTTACAGGGTCCACTGTGCTTCCCCAGTAACTTTTCTTCTATCTACTGCAACCCAGAAAATAATTTGCTCTCAATCCATAAGGGAAAACACAAAACAGCCAGTTCCCATCTCATTTTTGCAGTATCCAGACTTGCTGGATCCCTTGTTCTCTCCATTTCCTTTCAGCTATATAGCACAGCAGTTACTTTCAGCATCTCTCTGTTGGAACACTGTCAGGGTAAATAATAGATATATTTCTCAGCAATCCCAACCCCTTTCTTTAAATACTCACACCACAGATTTTTCAACACAACATTTTGGGAGGTTATTTATATAAGAACATATTCATTCTGAGATGGGATACAGGACTTACAAAAGTTATTACACAATGTGGTGGCAGGGAAAAACAGCTGAACACAGTCTACTAAACAGTAAAATATTAGAACTTAAAAGCTTTTTTTCCAAGTCAGAAAAACCCAGAGATTTTTACACTTTAAATGCACCTTGATAACAGGTATCATCTTAATGGGAAATGGACAAGACAATATTTTATATAAAAAAAGGATAAGAATGTATTCTCAAATGTATTTTTAAAGGTATTAAAGGAATTAGGGGCTCAAATGTTACAGGATGGCATAAGTAGATCCTGTGAGCTCCACTTTAAATCACAACTGCAATGACCATAAAAGACGGCTGATTTTGCAGACCAAGGCACTTAACTAGGACTTGGTAGATTTGGGATTCATGCCTGGCCCTGTCTAAATCTGCAAGCCATTTGCCCTTTCTGTGCCTCAGTTTTCTGTGTGACAGTACTGAAGCTGCACAGAGAAATTATCAGGATGCAATCACTGTAATGTGGGGGACATATATGATTATTTAATTTATAGTAATTTTTGACAACTAGAAGTAAGAAGTGGGATTGAACATAGAATTACTATACATGCATATAAGCATATTCAGCATGTTAGATATGCAGAAGAAAATGAAATAAAGCAGTGCTTTATAAAAATATGTCATAGTAGAGATTTCTTCAGAATATTCAATACATCAAGTTCTTCCCCCTAAACAGGAAAATCGTAGTCACTGTGATGAAATAGCTTCACTCTATGAAGAAATATCTGACCTCATTTGAAAAAGTCAGGGATACAGACAAAATGAGAATGTGCATGATGTCAAACATTATGACCACAGTGTGAGAGTGGTCACAGAAGCAATGCCTGGCTGCTTGGTATCACCGTCAGCAGGGCTGGGCAAGCTCAGCAGAACAATAAAGTAACAGAAATTGGAGCTGTACTCATCTGTAGACTAAGCTAAACGTGAACTGGGACTTCAGGTCTCTTAGTTTTGCTGTGATGCCAAGCTTTGGGCTTGGAAGCCATAAAAGATGCAGATTTGCCTGATAGTGGGTGCATCAGGTGGGAGTGGGGATGACTCAGCCCAGCAGCCTCCTGGGTCTCCCAGTGAGTACATGCTGAGGAACCAGCTCTTGGGCCCTCCAGACAAGACAGCACCATCACTCACCTACCCTTTTTGCTAACCTAAACCTAATCACTGAGAGAAGATCTTGTCTGTCCTCTTGCCTGCAGCCCTCCAGGGAGGCTGGCCCTGGTGCGGACATGCATTGAGAGAGACTTTCTAAACCTGCATGCTATTCATGAAGGAAAGGCAAAAAGGTTTCCTTTCACCCTTGTTAGTCTTGGCTGCTGATACACTTTGGTGCTCTGATTTTATTCAGAGCAGGACAGCCCCCTCAGGGCTGTTTGGCAGCAGGACTGAGAGAAGGCAGTGTATCTGTGATTTGGGGGTCATCACTTGCTGCAATGCCACTGAGACTGTAGCTCTCCTGGTACCTTCAGTAGATCTCTATGTGGAGTCTCCAGAGGAAAATATGCAGAAATCTCTGCAAGAGAAATGCTGAAGAGAAGTAGCCCACAGGAGCAATCCCTTTAAGCCAGTCCAAAACCAATGCAGAAAGATTTTGCAACCACTCAAGATATCCTGGTTTCTCTGCTCCATTAGTCCCCTTTCCTTGGGTCAGCTACATCCCAACACAATGGTAATGTCTTCTAAAATTTCTATTGATATATTCAACACACAACTAATATATGTTTTTGTTTTATTTCACAGTGTTCTGGACTACATTAAAATAACTTTGTCCTCACTGGGGACATCTCTGATTACTCACTTCTGGTTCAGTTCCTCATTTGTATTCAGAGAGGAAAGGGGTTCAAACTAGAAACCTGAATCTTCAGGGAGAATGCAGACTTGGGACTTGAACTGCCTTCTTAAGTAAATGATCCTGCAACCTTAGACCTTCCTCCAAAGGAGGCATGGGGATCACCACAGTAATGGTTTACCGTCAGCTACCTGCCCTGGTGTTCCTCTTTGCCTCAACACCATGGTCCCCAACTGCATCTCAGCTGAAACATCAGCAAAAGGGAAATCATGCCAGTTTTCTCTGTGTACATGTTAACCAGGATTTTAAATACCTTTGTTTCTGTTAGGGATTTAAGCCATTCCTCCAGATCCCTCTTGAAGTGCAGTGTGTTTAATTTCGAAGGCACATTAGGTTTTCTTCCTGCCTTTGGTGTCCAAACAGGATGAATCTGCATAAAAGGATGTCCACAAATGAGAAAATAGGACCAGGTCCACTGATACCATTAGCTTATGCGTGAGAGAGCTGAGCAGGCAGTTTATCTGGTGTTTCCTTGTATTTAGGCCAACTCTAACTTTTGGCACTTGTCCCAGCATAGATGAAAACATTTTGGGTATTAACAAGGTATAGCTGGAGTTGAAAGCACAAGAGCTGCAAGAGACACCCTATATTCCCTGGATGTTTTTCCATCTCAGTCAGAGCAAGCACATCTAAGTCTCACCCCTTTACTCCACTAAAGTGATTCAAATTGGAATGAAGAAGGGAAAAAAGGCAAAACAAAACAAAAATACTATAAAACCATAGCCTGTAGACAAGTAGTTATCAGGATTACCAAAACAAAGCACTTGAAGGTAGTGTGTAGCTTTGAAGGTGATCGGATCTCTGGAAGATCCAGATGTTTCTTAGAACTTGCTCAGAAATAAGGTACCCCAGTAGTTTCGAGTCTCCAGACAAACCAGTATAACCATTACAGACTTCATCATTTGGGGTACAGCTCTGTCTTCTTCACTGCCAGGACCAGAGCCATTCATTCATCCGGCCACAGCTGTCAGATCTTCAGCAGCAGGAGACACCTCTCAGGAGCTCCTGTGAACATCCAGTTGCATATCCTCCTCACTTGTGAGCACATTTCTGACTCTGCATGGACCTCTGCACTGTTCAGAGCATGAACCGCATGAACTCCAGCTGGTCATCCTGATGCTCTTTGGGTTTTGCCTTTTTTTTTTCTCTTTAATATGTTCTCTGTATTGGTCACACATCTATTTGTTACTCTGTCACCCATTGTATTAATATCTGCTTTACCCAGTACTTTCCCATGGCCTTTCCTTTAGCAGAAAGACAAAACAAATTCCAGAGCTCCAAGCTCTGAGGGGCACAAAGCCCATATCCTGTCTTGGCTCTTCCTGGGAACCCAGGCCTAGAACATCTCTTTGAGATACATTCTCATGGACAAAGTAAACTGGTGCAGAAGGAGAGACTCTAGAGAAGGGGCTTGACCTGGGGGGAAATTGCATCACCACTTGTTCTCCTAATTGGTGCTTGTTATCAATTAAGCTAATTTCCTAAAACCTATAAAAAGGTACTCACCTCTGGGGAGGGGTGTGGGCTTTTCTGGACATCTTTCCATAACTGCCTCTGAAGGCCTTCAAATAAAGATCCCCTTTTATATTACCTCCTTACTAAAATTAGCTGGAGTTTCATTTCCAAGTTGAACAAAAGGCAACAATCCATACCTCCATAGACCTCACACATGTGCCTGGAGATAGGATTTTGTCTGACATACACAATCATAACTCTGCCTTTGATACTCAGGCTTCCATTTGGAAACTCTATGCCCAAATAATTTATAAGTAACTGGCAGAAATAGATTGATATAAAACATGAGAGTAAAATAAATTATAATGTCAAGTTAATAAAAATGCAGAGGTACTCATGCCTGACAGGAAAGGATCAGGAGGTGAGCCCACAAGATGGAGAGGTACTTTGTGAGCACATTTGGTGGTCTGAAGAACCTCAGAGCATCCTGGCAGACTCCACGGAGGAATTCCAGCAGTGGGAACACCTTTTTACCTCTTCTTCCCCCTTTATTAAAAAGACACATTAATCTCCTCCATGTATTTATGGCAGCCTTTACTAGCTGCATTGAAACAGTTCACCTTGAGATTTGGTTCAAACACAGCAAGTCCCCTGAGTTTTCCCCCAGCCATTAAGAAAGAAAAAAAAAATTGAACACTCACTTCTGGAAAGCTGGAGACAAAAGCATTACCTCTTCCCAGATGTGGATTCCGCCTGACTTTGAAGTGAATCTATTGAGCCATCCTTGAGACCATTCTGCATGTTCTGTCATTATGTTAAACTGTTAATTGTCCTACTTTCCAACATAATGTACATGAGAGTCATTAAGATAGACTGCTGTGGCAGGTTTTTCTCTCTAGTTATCCAGTCTACTTAAAAAAGACATCTATTAGCTGAGTCTCTGAGGTCGAGTATTTTCACCTGTCCTGTGAAAACTTGCCATTTATTCTAATGGAGGCAGAAATCAGGCTCAAGATTCCCTCGCATGAAGAAAGATTCACATGTGAAAAGCATAAAATAATAATGGATGCACAAATACTTTAATCTCTTAAATTTTAAGGGAACATACTCACTTTTCTGGGGAGATGCAGCAGCACTTTAAAGTGTTATATTGTGCTTTAGCTGATGAACTCCATACTGACAAACTCATTCCTGTCTGAAATAAACAGAAGCATTCTTTCAATGGTTGAAATCTGTAGATAAATGTTAGGGTTAGTTCATTTTCCTTGGAATAGTAGAACTTTTCCAAAACACTCTGTCTGCTCCAGTCCTGTTCACGCCCTCCCAGTTTCAATACAGCACAGTCCACTGAAAGAGATACTGAATACCACTAATAGGGATTTCAGGGATACTGAAATAAATCTTCTGTGCCTTCCTCAGCTGAGATTAGAATCTACACCTAAATTTATAGCTCAACATTAGCTCGATAGTCAAGTTTTGCTTTAATTTTTTAACTAGAAGGTCTGTTATGTCCCCTCAATTCTCCTGGCTGGTTCACAACTAGAAAAATACATAAGAGGTCAGAAAATTTATTTCACTGCTTCAACAAGAAATTAATATAATTGATTAGCCACAGTATCTCAAGGCTTAGATCCATGCTTTGCAGCAGAAATTCATAATATCCTGAAAGTTGAAATCCTGAAATATCATTTCACTCCAGTGAATAAGACCAAATCAGCTATTCGCTGCACTCAGTACAGATACAGCATAGTGAACAGAATGATAAGCCCAGCTCGCTGTTAGCACTGTAACGAAAGCAGCAAACCATGACAAGGTTAATCCCTGCCATTAAGAGTGACTATAACACACCTTGTTGATATTAATAAGGTCTTTGAGCTTTATTTTATAAAAGGCTTAATAAGTCATAGTGGGAAGTTGACCCAAATATGCTGCTGATGCTTTTCTGTCATCAAATGATATGCCTACTTTGCTGCTGGTAGAGTAGGATGCTCTGTAGATCCTTTTCCTTAATCAGAGATTAAAGCTGCTATCGTGGTTGTAGATATGGAAAACTCTAAGAAATAGAGTGTGTCTTACAGAGTTTTATAGTGCCATTCAAGACCTATGCTGAGACCCACAGCATAGTCTATGGAACTCACAATCAGGATCATAGCCTCTACATCTCTTCTTTCCTGCATTTCATTTCTCTGCTATAAAAATGAAATATTGTCAGCATTACACTTTTGGTTAATCCATTCCTTTATTGCTAATAGGATGGGAGGATCTTTAATGGCTACTCCACTGAAATCTAGCAAGACTAAAATCCCTAACTGAGAAAAGCATGTGGTTGAGCAGCCACCCAAGAAGAATAAACTATCAAAGCTCTTAGCAAACAGCAGCTGAGGAATGGTTTTACATGCAGAATTTAAAGATAAAATGCAAATGTTTCCTAACAAATTGTATATTCACTGCTATTAGGGTTTTCAGCGCTCTTAGGGTTGGACTGCTTCATTGATTTTTCCCTGGAGTCTCACTGGGGGTTCTCTCTGTTCAAAACTTCCACAAGCAGCCACGCAAGCAGGCTGCAGATTGTTCACAAGTAATTTAAAGGATGTGTCAACAAACTGGCAGCTAAAATCTGTTAACTGGTTTTAACTGAATGCACCAGACATATATATATAGATTCTATTGTTAAATTGCTGGTGTGTATTCACACCAGTTTTAAGGTGCAAGAAGAAAGTTATTCCTGACTTTTACACCAGTCATTTAAGAGAGCTTCCCATAAGGAACAGTGAAGCCAAGTTGTCATCCTTAGCAAAATTTCCCCAAGAAGTCATCACTTCTGTACTCTAGAGTAGTATAGTAAAACCTTTTTATAGGTCTGCACTGAGAAGAGCAGCAGCAGCAGCAAAGCAGTTACATGCTACCAAAGCCCCTTGCTTATCCTAGCTCACTTCTGTGTCACCTACTTTCCTTCTGTATTTAATTGTGAGAGCTCTACAGACATGTGGTGCATCACATAATTCTTAATGTGATTGGGTGCAACTTGTGGCCATGCAAATATTAAATTTACTGCCAAGTGAAATACCTACAACAATCATGAGTATTTTGCTGTGAAGATGAACAAAAAAAATAAGATTACTAGAGCTGAGAAGAAATCTCGGGTTTTGTTTGTTTCTCTGTTTGTTTTTTAGGCAAGCAACTTTCTTGGTAAGCTTAACCCCGGTAGCTAAAGACCACACAACCACTAACTCACTTTCCCCTGCTCCCAGTGGGATGGGGCATAGAACTGGGGAAAAAAGAGTAAAATTTGTGGGTTGAAATAAAGACAGTTTAATAGGACAGAAATTGATGGGATAATAGCAATAATAGAATGTAGTAAACAAGTGATTGCTCACCACCCAGCAATTGATAACCAGCAGGTCCTGAGCAGCAGCCTCTGACCACTTTCCCCCTAGTTTGTATGTTCAGCATGATGCCATATAACATGGAAAATCCCAATGGCCAGTTTGGACCAGCTGACCTGGTTGTGCCTCCTCCCAATTTCTTGTGTTTCCTCCCAGTCTGTTAGCTGGTGTGATAGTGAGAGAAGCTGCAGAGTATGTGACTAAGTGTAAAAACTGCTTAGAGACAACTGAATCATCAATCTGTTATCAACATTATTCTCACACTAAATTTAAGCCATAGCATTATACCAGCCACTAGGAAGAAAATTAACTTTATCCTGCCCGAAACTAGGATAGCAGTTGAAAGTAGAAAAGCTTCAACTTCTTGGCTGAAAAATTAGAAGTAAAGCTAGCACACAAAGGTGACTAGATGATCTTAGTCAGGGTAATGTTTTCTCACATCCTATTCTTGCATGTTTGCATGCTCTTGCTTTTGATGTGTTGTTCTTGATTTCTCCCCTCCCTCACAGAAAGTCAAAAGCTCTTTTCTGATGTCTTTTTGGCTTCTGTCTCTTCACTCCTGCTCTAAGGTAAGCAGGTTATAATTATGGCCTTCCTATGAGAGAAAGGTTTATGAAGTGTATTTTAAGCAGTTTCTGAAGGCTGTGTGATAGATCTTTGTTTCCAAGGGAGCCCACTTTAGCCCCATCTCACAGTGCCATTAACTGCCCATGTCTTGGGACAATCAGGGAACACAAAATCAAGGACTGCATATACCTGATGGGGAATGGCAGCTTCCATGCTCTTTGCTTCATTGGCTTGTTGCTATCAATCTTTGATTCTGAGTGTGTGAAAAATTGAGTTCAAAATGCCACAAATCATTGCTAAAATATTTATGAACACAAAGATGTAACAATAAGGTTTCTGATGCTGTTATCATCATGAGTGACACCATGTATGTGACCTCAGCACAGTTCACCCAGTGCCACTGTAATTTCTGGTCAAAAATTATTCATACCAGGGGAGGTCACACCACATCAGTGGGTTGTCATGAATTTCCCAGGCAGTATGTGAGATTGTGTATGTTTGTATTTAATGTAAAAAGCCCGCTCCCATAAGTTAATGATAGAGGTTGTTACAAGGTCTAAGCAAGCAATTATTTTAAACTACAAGCCAACAAAACATTCCCTTTGTTTGTTTTTCTCAGAGCTGTCCTTGACTTTTAGAGCTGGCAGGCAGCTACAGGCAAGAGGGCAGCCAAACTAGACAAGGAGGAGCTTCAATTCATTTCTAAAGCCCCTCAGAGTAGTACAGGGAGTGCGTGAACACCTCTCCTGAGGCTTTGGTGAGGAGTAAGGTACCCATCTATACATTTTATACAGGATCTGCCCCCAAGTTCACCTGCTAAATCAAAGGCAAGTCCTGGTGGGAAACAAGCAGGAAATGAGACAATGCCAAAAATAAGGTTATGCAGGAAGCTTTGTGGGGAACAACATGAGCAGCCAATAACTGGAGACCACATCTGCCCAAATGAAATCCAGTGAGTAAGATTAATGTTTCCCAGAGAGTGCTGAAGAACAAAGAGAAGTACTTAGAGATATGCAGGAACTGTGGACACGGGTTTTCAGTATGCACACAGAGGAGCCCAGCAAAAAAGAGACGGCTTCTTGCCATACCCAGAAGTGGGAGCAAGCAGAGGGAGAGAAATATGCTATGTGCTATCCTTTTGCACAGAAGTAAAGTTTTGTTGATAAAAACACTTTTTTTTTTCAGAAATGCTTTATGCAGATGTCAAACATTTGGGCTGTCTGGTAACTCAGACAACAAAAAGGCAGAAATGATCCCCAAATTGCATACTAAGAAGGTTCACACCAAGCTGAGTCACTCTGGCTTAAACACAGACTGCTTCATCACTCTGATGGATTCATCACGATTTGCTTCTGGTCCAGCCTTTACACCAGGTGGAATGGATAGAGAGGTGTGCAAGAGCAGCTTGAGATCTCTGTATCCTCTCCATGGATTCTGATTGTATCTCAGAGGAGTCATTAGCTCAGCTCATTAAATGCATTCCTTTGTTTGGTTGGTTGTCCCGCTGCTCCTGGTACTGGATTTCCTGACACTGCCAGCCCTGAAGCAGTGATGAGGCTGATCCCCTGAGGCAGCTTCCATAGCTGGTGATGGCAGCCTTCCTCACAAGTCCAGTGTCAGGCTTCCAGAGGTGAGAAGAGAGGAAAAGAGATGGAAAACAAAACTCAAAAAGAAATATCAAAATGGAGGAAAAAAGAGCAAAGGGGAGGGCAGAGAGATTTGTGTGAAGGGAGATAAGGAAAATAAGATACTCCATTTTACATTTTAGTCCTTTTTCTCCCACGTTTCAAACATTGCAGAATTTCTGTGACAGAGAATAGCCAACATAAACCTTTGTGCCTTTGCACCTTCAGATACAATCCTTGAGACCTGATTTTTTTTTCATCTTCTAAAACAACCGAAAGTAAGAACAGTGTGACAAAAGAAGTAGGGTAGGGTTTGTGTTGTGATGTAATAGTCTTGGAGAATGTCTGAGGCTTCCAGAATAATTTACAGAAACCTGGAGTGTCACATTTTGCTCTTCAGTCGTTTCTTACAAATTGAGTACAATATGGCCCTTCTCTCATCCAGAAAACTTGTTGTAATTACTTTTTTGGTTTTTTGGTTTGTTTTGGTTTTCTTTTTTCTTTTTTTTTTTTTCTTCCCCCCAAAGTTTCTGATATGGTGCGACATGGAGGAAATAAACTCATGCCTGCACTGGGGACACATGGGTGCCATCCATGGTGGAGCATTTACATGCATGCAGATTGCAAAGCTGGTCCCGGATCACTCTGCCTCAGTGTCACCATCAAGTGCTTCTTAATGCCCTATTCCAGTTTAAACTGACTAAGCAATCAAAAGTCTGATTGTACTTATTTTGATGGAAATCTAGCTAATTTTTTGTTGTTGTTGTACATATAGTTACTCCAAAAATTAAGGCAGAGGAATTTCCTCAAAATTTCACCCACAAGTGTTTCCAGCTGAGATGAACATAATATATTTTTAAAAGTTAGCTGCAATGTTAGGTTGTGATGCCCATAAAAATTACTTTTAATTCCTTTCCTTGATCCTCCAAGTCAGTTTGTCATTGGTCTGTCTCAGGTTTTGTGTTCTCTTCCCAGTATTGATTACATACTGAATTATCCATAGATTAAGAGGTTTATTCTTAATAATCTATTTTCTACTGATTTAATGGATTTGGGCATAACAAATTCAAAGATGGACACTCTCAGACCCCAAAATATGTGCTTAAAAGTACACAAAACATTCTAATCATACTGCTCCATAATTCCTAATTTAAATTCTATTTTTTTCTTGATGTAAAAAGGGAACAGTTAAATATCAGCATTCATATCAAATGAATCTTACTCCAGCAAATTTAGCACAGATTTAAATAATGAGGTATGTTACACTTTGGTGTAAAATGATCATAAAACTGATGAAAATTGCAAAGTTGGGCAGTTTATTCTAGCTTTTCAATACTGGTCATGCAAATCCAAGTCATTTGGAAAAGGTGATGTCAGAGAAAGACTCCTGATAAAAAGTGCCACTATTCAAGCTGATATAAAGCAAACATAGCAAACATAGTGTCATGTATTTCTTAAACAAAGCAGGACATATCTCAAAATTTACTACATATCTCAGGTCATATCTCAGGAGATTTATTACAAACTTACTGGAAGATTTGTAGCTGCAACCTGATATGATGTGCAGCCTTCCATTCTCTAAGCATTGTGTGCCTGAGGGAGGTTTTGTTGGCTTGAATAGATTTTCTCCCAACTGGTACCAGCCTAAGTGAAAGAATCAAGCTCTGCATGTAGACATTCTGCTGGTTCACTAAAAACCTGAGGGAAAACTGGGTGATGGCATTCATCCTATTTTCTCCACCCATAAGATATTGTAAGATATGATCAAATGCAATGCAGGATGCTTAATCTTATTTGCATATTTTCCCATCATTTTATTCAAGGCAGTGGGAAAAAAAGTTGCATGAAGCAAGTATCTCTTTTAATGGATAACAAATGTAAACTATTTGAAGGTGTGTTCAAGGACAGTTCTGCTCATTTCAGACTTCCTTTGGTGGTACAGGCTTTACAATTTTTCCAGCCTCAATTGTTATGCAGGACATTGAAAGCTATTGAAAATTTAATAATATTTGTTCTTGAGAGACATGAGAGTGTAGTAGTGCAAGTCTGATTACTTTGGTTTAAAATATATTAATGCTATGGTTAATTTTTAAAGTGCAATTCATTTTTGGTTTACTTGTGATGACTTGCAGAGTGGTTAATTACAGCTTGAAGGCAAAAATTGTGGCATGGAAATCATTAAAAAAAAGAAAAATTTAGGGAGTGCAAAACAATGGCAAGGTTTGATATTTTTTTTAGATCTGCCTACTTTGTCCAAAAGGGGATACATTTTTATAGTATGCATAAAGCAGAAATACTTATCTTGAAGCAAAACCATAGTGTTTTCCTTTCTCTTTTTTAGAATCAACCATTTGATTGCTCTATAATATTGTTAGACAGATCTTTCATTGTTACTAGTTTCTATTGCAATTCTTTCCCTGCCATTGAACTGGAAATTTTAAGGTTGTTTTTCTTAATATTTTAGGTAATTCTCAGCTCTCCCTCAAATTCTGTTGATGATACATGAAGAAAATTTCCTGAGAAAAAATGTGGTGAAGCTGTAAGAAAAATTGAGGAAAAAAAATCTAAATATTTTTTATGTTTTAGCTGCATTAACCTCATATTTCCTCAAAATAGTCTTGAATTTGACACCTGCCATGTTAATCCAGAACATTTCCTCTCATCAACATCACGCCTGAACTTGATTGCCTCCTGGTTCCCAGGAAATCTATAAAAAACTGGTAGAAATAAAAGCACCTTGCAAAATCTGGTCCAACAAACTGAGTTAGGTTTTCAGGTGAGCACCTCAGCCTAACCATAAATCAAGCAAACCAAACTGTTATCCCAGAGACCTGATTAGAAATGGGATTTGCTACTGCCTTCCAGAAAGCTGGTAAAACACAGAGGCAGAGAACAGGACTGTTACATCAACTTAGTTAATAGAAATCAAGGGAAAAGCATTTTCTCAAATGTATGGGAGCTCAAACGTGGTTTTTTTTTTTAATGGGAAACATAAATACTCATGTTTCTTGGAGTAAAATAGAGGTGTTGAATTTTGAGAATTTAACAAGAAAAAAATATGTGTTTCTGGTTTAAGTGCTCAGACTCCTACCCAGAAAAAAACCCCTTATAGTAGATATTTATTACTCCATCTGGATTGCATGCAATTAACAGTCTGTTTGTTTTTTTGTTTTTTTGTTTTTTTTTAAATCTGCTTCACACAAAAAAGCATTTTTCTCCATCTTTTTCTATTTAATCCAAAGTTTAAATCAAGATGGTTGACAATGGCAGAGAGCTCTGCATTCATCCCAGAGCACCTGCTTGTTTCTCAGGATTCTATCCACCAAGAAGCCACTTTTCAGTGTGCTGGGCCATAGTCCACCCTCTGTAAACCGAAGAAAAATGAAGCCCAATATTGGAGATTGACTTCTTGATATCTCAGAGTAGTTACTTTTTATTAATTTGATTGATTTAAGGCTAAAGCCTGTATGAAAACTGGGTTCTAATCGGCTCTGAAATAGATTTTGCTTTAATTAGGCACTTGCTTCTCCCATGAGAACAGATATGCATTCACTTTCTGCATTGCTAGAGTCTTTCTCAGTGCTGGCAAAGGCTCCTTCATTACAGGACTGTTTTATGTGTGTATGGGATGAGCTACATTTATTATGATTTCTTATTTTGCATTTCCCCACATACTTTATATGTTCCTTGCTATCACCCAGGAATGGCCAGACCAGGTCATAACAAAAGTCCAGTAACTCATTCTCCTCTGTGATTTGAGCCAGAAGTAGATGCTTACTCTAAAATTTTAGATTTAAGGACAGCATGGAGCATTACATCCCCATTATATACTCTTAGTTTTCAATTTTATGTAACTCAGAGAAGTCAGCATGACTTTGAAAATAGAGATAAATTCACACAGAGGACTTTCAGTCATTAAATTTGTTTTTATCTCTGAACATTCCAGAGTTGGATGACTTGAAAGGATGAGAAGAAAAACAGCTCTCTGCTGCTACTATGGAAGAAAGGAGAAGAGCTAACTTGGGCATACTTTATTTACGTAAACTAATTTCTGCCAAATATACCTATTCTTCCTGTTGTATTTTTTAAAGGGACATTAAATGGCATATGAAAATGTATTTTTAAAGGGGACTGAAATGCACCCTGGACCCAATAACATCCCAAAGTTGCACTCCCATGCACCTGAGAAGTTGTAGGTAAGTGGGAAAAAAGACCACCAGTTTATTACATCAGATTTTCACTGTTAAGGTTCTAGTACCTTGAAGTTGAAAAGATCAGGAAAAAAACCCTTATTTCCACAATTACTATCACTAGATTGCTTGACAGATTAAACTGAATTTCCTTGAATTGAATTATGTATTCTGACCTGGTTCATAGACTAATACTTCATTATATTCTGATTTCTGCCTCCAGAAGTCATCTTACAAACATAAAGTTAATAAAAATATTTTTCTCATTTTAGTGTCAGTACCTCCCACTGACTGTCAAAACAATTCCTTACCAATTATAGTTCATATTCTCAGAGGTGCATGAGTTTTCATGTTACACACACATAAGTCTTTATCCCCCATCCCTATATTTACACATACCTTTTTCCCCCCTCCTCTTCTCTTTCTCTTCCATGCAGTTCCATCACTAAGTGATGTTGCTGGTGGAGGGGACAGAGTGCAGAGCACCAGCCTAATGTGTAATGCACTCGCTCGCGTGCAGCCTCAAGAAGCCCATGCTCAGCTGAGCACAGCTGTCAGCCAGGAACTAAAGAGTCATGTTGGGCCAAAAAAAAAAAAAAAAAAAGGTAAAATATATAAATATATGCTTTCTGCATGTAATTCAGTATATTTGGATCAAGCCAAGAGCTTTAAACAGCTCTCAAGTCCAGATGGTGAGAACATTCATGTATGAATTGATGCAGAATTTTGAACAAACCCAACCACAAACAGCTGTTTCAGTTCAGGAGAATGTGCTGGAATCCCTCAAATTTTCATTTTTATCTTCTTGCCTTGTCCCAGGAAGCACAGGTCTTGAACACAGAAGGGCAAGCTTTCCTTGGCATGGAATTTACATCTATGCCCAATTGATAATTTTTGTTTATCAAATACAAAAAGAACAGAGATACTCTAAAGCAGAATATATATATGCCTGTAAATTCTTCAGGGATTACACAGGGGGGTCTGCCAGAAGCCTTTAAACTGTATTATTATTAGAATAATTTCATAGACCCATGTATCCAGCTGCCCACTCTCTTGATTTTATCAAGACTCTCCCAGTAGCAGACACAGCATTCTCTTCTGGCATCTGGAGATTACATGACAATTTCCGCTTTCATTTATAATGAAAAAAACTCCCAAGTTCACAAAGATCTTGAAACTAGGGACAAAATATAAGCAACAAATAAAAAGACCACATTTTTAAAAATTGATTTTGAAGTCTGTCTCACCAGTCTGAAGGAATCCCTTATGATTTCAGGCTGGTGATTACTGCAAGCTGTTAAAGGCTTGGCTCTGAGTCTGCCTCTGACCCCTGCAAATTTGTACAGAGCTGGGATTTAGGATCTTGGCTCTTGGTCTGACTAATCTAGGAAATAAAAGACATGTAATAAGGAAGAAAGTACAGCTAGGGACCCAAAACATCTAGAACTCAATGAGGGACAAAGCCAAAATAAGGGATGAGGGCTCAGCAGAGACAGAAATGGTATCTTGGTTACAGTATACCTGGCTGTGGTCCTACCAGCCGTTAATCGCTTTGGGATTCTTCAAGATAAAGAGACTTCCCTGAAAACCAGTTATCATTACTGAACCATGCAGATCTGTTTTCACAGCTGGATGCCCTGATGCCCACAGCTAGTGCTGCTTGAAGCAATGCTCATGCAAGCCACCTGCCAATGCAACTCCACAGATCAGCCAAGTGCCAGGATTGAAAGCAGTGTCTATGCCTTAAAATTAGCTTCTTTGCAATTTAAATTAGATACATCAGCCTAATGTTTGATGTCCTTACTGACAGTTTGAAGGACATCCCAAAAAAAGAAAACCCTGTCCAGACAACACCGGCACTTTGTACATTGACAATAAATCTCCCCATATCTTAATTAGCAGTATGAGGGAAAATAGCAAAACTTTAAGAAAGGTAATTAATTTCAACACTGATAAGAATCTCCTTTGTAAAAAAGAAAAACATTTCACTCTTTTCAGATTAAAACCATTCTGAAAGAGCTTATCTCAAAACCATTCTCCCCTTTTCATTAAGTGCCAAGATTTTATCAGGTTGAGTCAGGTGAAGACCAAGGGGCAGGAGAGCCCTTCACAGAGGAGATAGGTAAAAATACATACTTCCTATTACCCAGTTTGGAGTAAAAGGGACCTGGCCTGCTTTTGGCCTTCCTCTGGTAGTTTTAGCACTTGCATGTCTAGAAGTGACCTCTTTCCTCCTCCACAGAGAGTACTGATGGAGGAGGCTGCTTTGGAGGATCAGGAAGGTTATTTTTTTTCCAGCTTGGCCTGTATAGACTCTCAGCTCACCCCAGCTTCTTCCTAGCACCACAAAGGCACAGTTAAGATTTCAGAGTGTAACACTCCCATTAAAGCACTCCACAGAACCATTTAGCACAACACACTTGCAGTTGCTGCCCAAACTTCAGTGCACCACTACAGGATCTGGAGATGGAGAGAGGCAGTGATTATAGGTCTGTTTATGGCACCACCCTGGCGGAAACTCAGTGAACTCATTCTCTAGAGCAATTTGGAAAATAGCTGGTGCATCAGTTTAATAAACTTGCAGCCTGTGTTGTCTTCAGTTGCATATGTTTGGATCAATAACCTACTGTTCAATCCATTTCTAATGTGTTGCTGGAAACTGCACTTGTATTTTACCTGGTTTGAAAACACAGCTATGTACTATATTTACTGACACTCAGCACTTTTTCCCTGGATCCTCATCCATTTCCAGGCACTGCAATATCCTCTTTGCCCTTGTCCTGTTCCAAAGTTAACAGAGCTTTAATTCAGTGAGTGGCAACAGCAGAGTCCTGCCCCTCTCCATCACTGAGCATAACCAGAGACAGCAGGCAGGCCACAAGTTCTGAGCCAGAGCTGCTAATTATCATGTGGTCATTCATAAGCAGCACTAAAGTCAAACTTATAAACTTCTGCACCCACAGATTCTTTTCCCAGTCTTTTAAAGGACTTGATTTCATTCCCAAAACGTTGCAGGACTCAGCTTCTCAGCCTGTCTATCCCCCGCTATGCTGACAACTATTTTTTCCTCATCCGTGTATTCAAAGCAGAAGTTAAGAATGCAAAGGTTATTCAATTCCAAAAGCCTCTCTCCATGGACAGGTCTGTGATGTCTCTCAAGATGAATAGCACCATGCTGGCATGCAAATTTGCTAAATGTAACCAAGGAAACAGGGTCCTTACTTAATACCATACACTTCTCAGAGCATTTGCTGCAGGCAGAATAGCATTTATGGTATCTGTGTGCTGTCGCTCATCTCTGGGAATGCAGTGTAAAAATAATTATATATGTATAATGAAGAATAGGAAAGAAATGTGTTGTGCATAAATACAGCCAGGCAGTCCTCTCAAAGAATGGGCTGATTTCATCAGGAAATCTGATGGAGCAGAATAACAGTACTGATTTGGTTTTTATTCCCAGTGGAAAGCAGAGTAGATTCACAGGAAATATACCACTGCTTAGACCATCTAGGTAATTTTTTTTGTTGAAATGTGTCTAGCCACATGGAAATGTCTAACATGCTGGGAGGGAAGCAAGATTATGGCATGTGTGGATATCAGTGCTATCTGAAACAAACAAACAAACAAACTTGACATTTTGAGACAGCCTGAATAATACAGGGCTTATGAGAAGAATTATGAGTTAATGAATTGATGCTTGATGCTGCCCCAATCTGCCAGTCACCCATAGTGTACCCAGACAAGTGCCTGCTGAAGGGGATTATCTGGGATATGACCAGGGAATATGAACTGTGAAGGAACTTGAAAAGGGGTCAAACTTATGCCTGAGTTTGGGGGATGTTCATGGTCTCTGTGGATGCAGCACACCTCTCACAGGTTTTTGTTCCTCATGTTTTCCACCATGTCRGCATTAGGCCATGCTCAACAGCCCACTTCCAGCCTAAACACTTCTAGCAAAGCCATACCAGGACAGGATGCCAAGAGGAAGACACTCACCTATGAAAAGAACAGAATTCATTCCTTTTGGGAAATCTCTGCTGTAGATGTAATGTCAGTGTGAGTCAAGCTGATGAACCTTTGAGAGCAGCTAGAGTGGCACAGAGCAGAGGCAGGAAGCCACTGGAGAGCTGTGAAGATGATACAGGGTCAATGTGCAGTCCTAGGGTGGCAGGTGGCAAGGGGACAGGAGAGGGGATGGTGCTGGAGTCAGCAAACACGGAGGAGTGAGAGGAGGGGTGTTTGTGTGTTGCAAACTCATGGAGAGAGTAAGGTCTTTCAGAATGAGCAGATTTTTAACTAGAAGAATTAATACGCTAAAATTAAAGGCAGGAACCTCTTGTCTTCTCTCAATCCCTGACATTTATCTCCTGAGTCTCCAGATTCTTCATTAGATTCTTTAAAGGTCAGGGCTCCACTCTGCTAGTCCTAAACTCAAATGTTAAAACATATTTTAGACACAAGTAACACTCTACCACTTACTCAGTGTACTGTAATATAATGAATCTCAATCTATATCTATAAATCGGATATAAATAAATGAGAAGTACACATAGTATCATTGATGATTAATGGAAACATTTTAGCTGTTTCAAGTGAATTGAAAAAAAGTTTGACCATTCAACACACTTTGAAGGAGAATTGAAAAACCTGAACATTCCCCCAAAGCTTCTGGAAATTTATCTAAAGTGTCTCAGAATGCTCATGGTAGGAAATGTCAGGGGAAAATGTCTTTCTATGGTTTTCAGTATTTCCGGATTTCCTTTAAACCACAGATACCCAGAAAATACCTGTGGTATTTTCATAATTCCACTTTTTCTCCCACAAATTCCAAAAAGTTACAACATGTGAGAAAACATGTATTTTAACCCTATTCCTAACCTCAAAAAAATTCATATTTGAAAAGGTCAACTTGAATGTTACTTTCTGTACTATGTGTTGTTTGTGTCTCCTTACGGCTTGTCCATGACTTTTGTGACAATCCCAATGCACTTTACATCAACTAGACTTCTGGAATTTGTTTTTTGGACATTGTGTTTTCTCAATTCATTCTCAAAAGAAGGATGTTACATGGAACAAAGATACCTTTCTTATGTGGGTGTTGACATACTTGATGATGGCCTTCATGTCCCAGTCCGTGTCTCAAGCCTGAACAAGGGCGCAGCTCTGTGCAATATATACTAATTTTGAATGTCTCAGTGCTCAGTATTACACTGAGTGAAATCTGGCACAGCCCAAAACCTACCTAAGTGCCAAAAGTTTATTGGGAGGTTTATGAAACCAAATTGAGCTCCAGGTTCTGTCATTCGTTCATGACAAAAGAGCCTCATGTGGCATTATGATGCCATTGAGTGCCACCAAGACTGATGCAGGCTGACTGAATGTGGAGCAAGTGGAGAACTTCTTTCATAAGAAAGCACGGATGCCAGGAAAAAAATACAAGAAAGGTGGCATGTTAGCTAGAGAAAACATAATAGCCATTAGTGATCTCTGGGTTTAGGTTATTCTGGGACAGTACAAAAAGTATAGCAGTGCAATTGGACATTGACAGGAGAAAAATCAATAATTTTATAAAAACAGTACAGTAATTTCACGATTATAAGCCTCACCATTTTGACAAAAATTTTGCTCCCATCCCGGAAATGCGGCTTACACTCAAGAGCAGCTAATATATGAAAAAAGTTCGGAAATTTCCAACCCCGGAAGTGCCAGCCAGGGTGCCGAGCCGAGTACCTGCCAGTAAAACCTGGCTTTACGCGATTGTTACAAATTGGTTACTCTGTTGCGTGGCGGGTGGAGCTCGGCTCTGTGCTGGCAGCGGAGCACAGGGGAGGCGGGAGTTCCATGCTGCCATCCCCACAGCTCGGGAGGGAGGTGGGGGACTCCCGCCCCCGCCTGCTGCTGCAGGAGCAGGCAGGCTCTGTCCCCCCCTGCCGCCGCCACCGTGGGTGCCAGCAGGCTCTATCCCCACCTGCCGCCGCTTTTGCCAGCGGGCTCCGTGCCCCCCTGCCACCGCGGGGCAGCGCCAGGCCGGGGCGAGTGAGCCCAGCGGCAGCTGCGGCTGGCCCCGAGCCGCCCTGCCAAGCGGCAGTGCCGAGCTGGGCCACCCGGCCTTTGTTGCACGCAGGTCCTCGCTGTGAACAACACAGCGGCTTATAATCAGGTGCAGCTCATGTATGGACAAAGAATGAAATGTTGCTGACACCCGGATATGCGCTTTATAATCAGTGCGGCTTGTAATTGTGAAATTACTGTAATCCCAGCATCACTGTCACTAAGAAAATATTTGAAATACCAGAGAGGTAGATCCTTCAGAAGGTTAAAGATACAAGGAGCATTTATTTAAGAAAAGTAAGACATAACTTAATGAATAGTACCAGCAATGCCAAATGGGTTCTCTTATTTACTCCACTTCTTAATGTACCTTGGGCCATAGGACAAGAACAAAAAGTAATGAAGGAAATGTTAGAAGTTAAAGCAATGAATACAGAAAAAAGAAAATAATTTTTAGAAAAATATTTGCAAAATAGCACTTTCCCTTGAATTATTTCAAACCATCTTAATGAAGTCAGAGGTCTCAGACTTACAACTGAGAGGACTATACAAGAAGATTATTTGCAAAGACCATACAGAAATTTTGCATGGTATTTGAGAGAATAACCCGTTTGCTTCTTTTCTAATTTTCTCCAGAAAATTTAGAATTGAACTGTAGTATTGCTACAGAATATTGCTGAAATAAGGGATACAGAACTTTTCTGTATCTATTAAGAACTTTAGATGAGTAGTAAATCAGAGGATAACAGTCTTCGCAAGGTGTATCTCCTTGTGCAAGCATGTACCTGATTTTAAGTGACTATATACAATAGAAAAAGAGGTAGGAAATCCCCTAAGGAAAGAAATTCAAAGGAAACAATCTTATGGGATTAAGTACTTTGTAATAGTAACCATAAAATAAAAGTTTTTTAATTCATTAAAAAAACCAACATGCAATAGGTATTTCTGCAACTATTAATAAACATGATACATGCACACTACAGCACTGTGGAAGAGTGAGACTGAAAATGATCGATCATGAATATTCTGAGTAAAAGCTCAAAGAACTCAGTTGCTTCCTTTTGCCCAAATACTAACAATAATAATAAGGGAGTGGGGGGGGGGGAAGATTGTTACCCTGTGCAAGCAAAAAAGCAATTGAGTGTGGAAATTATTTCAGTTTTGGTGATACACCATATATTTCAACCCCAATTTAGAACCAGTACTGTTCTTACTGGTAAAGAAGCTACTAAGGAAGAAATTAAAGTGTGTAATTAATGTTACAACATTACATTAACACATAAATAATTTCTCTGGCAGGTCATACAATCCACATGCATATTTTATTAAACTGTAAGAAATAATTTTCTGAGTGACCCTGATCTTCCTGCACGCTTTGAAGTTTGAAAGCCAGCAGTATAGCCTATAAGTTTAAAGAAATTTAGAAAGAATTGCGAAGTTAAAAGGTACTTTTGATGTTTGTTCTTTCTCTTCTGTCACAAGGGCATTCAGTACAGAAGGAGTAGAAAACATTAATGCCTATGAAATTTCCATAGCAATCATGCTCATTTAACTCTTTCTAATCACTAAGTATAAAAGGCTGGAAAGTGCTCTTCGTTTAGAAGGGGTGTGAAGATGGTGCTAGGAATTTCCTATCTCATTGCCCACAAATTCTTCTCTTACTGTCCTTGCACACATTGCCAGGAGTTACTGTTTGCAATGAGAGTAAGCATCTTCAACTCTCCAAGTACCCAGTAGTTCCTCATGTCTCTTCAGGTCAGATTCAGAGAATACCCCTTTGCCCTAGAAGCATCTCCAGTATCTCTGGTCTCACAAAAAAAGGCATCAGATTGCCAGATAACCTCCCCTCCTTTGTCCAAGCAGCCTTATACTCACCACTCAGACAGCTGCAACCACAAACATGCTGGACTGCAAGGGGACATATCTTTAGGGTGTAATTGTGGCATGTAGTGGTCAGTCAATTTTTAGTTTCTCTATTTTAAAGAAAGTTGAACATTGAAATCTAGCTGATAAATGGACCCAGGCTGGCTGTGCTGTGAATACCTTCCCTTTGTCTCACTCACAATTCTTCAAGTCTAATAGGACCCCATATTCTGGTATGTAACTGAGGAGAAAGTGCAATTTCAGCAGTAAATGAACACCACCACTGCTGAAGTTCACGTGAATTTCCCTAGGGACACAAATTCTTTTTACAACTGATAAATCTGTATCCATTCAGAACATTTCTGACCAGCAGGTGGAAATACACCATGGAGTAAATGCCTTGGTGGAAATATTTCATCTTTAGGTGTGGCAGTGCCAAAGCCTTGTAACAAACCACACACGTGACTTTTTGGTAGTTATTCTTGGAAGCATTCTAAGTTTTGAGCTAAAAAGGCAAATGCAGCTAATGAAAGAAAATATCTCACAGGGAGATTTCAGAGAAGATTAAGTTTGGAAAAGGAATCAAAAATGCTTCAGCAAAGGATATAAACCCAGATCTACCCTGTCTCCTGAGCACAATTTGTCAAGCAGTCCCACCCATCTTGTATACTTAAGTGCAATTTCCCATTAAAATTGAAGAATCAGAGATTAAAGGGGTCATAGGTTATTCATCTCCACACTGAACTCTATCCAGTACTTAAAGACAGCAAGGAACACACCCACAGGCACTTCAAATAATCCCTACATGTATGTCATGTGAAATATCATGAGATTTTTAAAAGCACATTTAAATAAATTAATCATAATAATAATTTCATAAAGGAGATTTCTCAGAAGTATTGATTTAAATTCCTGTTAAACTGTTAAATAAAATTACCTGACCACCAAAGATGAGGTTTTAAGTCTCCCAGTTGGTGCAACAGTCTCTGTTTGCCAGCTGTATTGTAATAACTGAAAAGTTAACATCTCTGACTTTATAATTATTTGAATTTTAATGAACAAGATGAATTAAATCTTTCAGCTTAACTGCTTACACTGTGAACTAGCCTGAGTTCCGGAAAGATAAGAAATATATTGTGCTTATTCAACAGCTTTTCTGCATGAAGACAGAGGGAGGAAAAGAAGCCAGGTTTCTGTGGAATTTAAACTCATTATTAAAAAAACTTGATAAGGGTAATTATGAATATGAGTTGTAGAATTAATTTTTGAATTTAAAATGAGCTCCAAAATGAGAACATGGTTCATTTACTGCGTCTAGGGACAATGTGCTTTTTTAGAGGAGGGCTTGGGGGTAGGGGTGTGTCTGTTGATGTCACAAATATATATATATATAACATATATGTACATATGCATCAGAATATTATTTCCCTGTAGTCACAGCAGTCTAAAAATGCAGCTGAAAAAGTATTAAAGAACACAAAATTTCTGCCAGTTTTAATTTTTTTCCTTTTTGCTGAAGCTTTTATCACCCTCACTGGTATCTACATTTCACACAAAAAATATTGAACATCTTTTATGTTCTCCCTTTCCCTCAGAATGAAAGGGATGTTAGTACATTGGTGCAATTTGCCAATAACACAAGCAAACTAAATGGGAGATAAGTAGATGGTGAAACTGGCTCATTTCCAGCTAGTAAATTCATTACCAGCATGGCAGATCTTGCAGCCAAATGTGGCAGATCTTCCATGCACAACAAAATAGAGAAGACTATTAATATTAATATGAAACCATTTTCCTTCTTGAATTCTGTATTTTGTAAGTAAAACAGACACAAGTGTGTCACATACATATAGACATACATACATGCAGACACGTGCAAAGACTTCAGCTACATGGATACTGTTCAGGATGGAGATTTACAGCTCTAAGAGGGAGATTAGCAACTACTTAGGGATTTAACCTCATTTCTATGCAAAAATTCCAATCAGAGCTTAAATAAGGAGATATTGATGAGCTAGATATATATGCAGGTGTTTCTATCCAGTACTGTTCTTCTCTTCCTGCCTTGTGATTTTCTATGGTAAACACCAGGAGCAGTGTTTTAAACAATAGGAAATGTAAATCTCTACAATAATGTGTCTTTAAACTGTGTGCATTGCAATTCTTCAAGTGAGGATTAGTATGTTTTTATACTAGTGATTTTTCCCTATCACATATATTTTTTCCCTGTGAGATTTTTAGTGTGCTAAACACTGAAAAATGCCTTCATTCCTCAGAATTAGAAAATAGTCTTGGAAGAGTAAAAGAGCTTCTCTGTTGCATACCTTTAAGTTTGAATATTTTGATTTCCTGTGTAATTTCAATTTCGCTGTGAATCAGAACTATCTACAGTAAACAGAAAGCGGAACTGGAGCTTGCTGATACTGTGGTCTGCCAGGAACAGGAGCTGTTATTGCAAGTCTGAAGAATTTTATACCTCTCTGATAACTTGTATTCCATCTGAATCCTATTAAACTGCTTGTGCTTGACCTGGAGCCTGAAGCCTTACTGAGGAACTTCAGTGCTAATAACAAAATAGACCTTAATGAACCACAGCTTCAAAGAGAAATAATAACAAATTTGAATGACTTCTTGGAAAGGATTTTACTATCAGCAGTGATTAACAAAATAAATAATGTGCCAGGAAACCAACTGTGGACTGCTACATTTGTTTGTTTCTCCCTCTGTTTTGACTGCCTGACTGGTCTTTGAGCTTCTTTATCCCAAAATGTGTGCCTCAGCCTGATGCCAAGAGTAACATCCTTGTTCCGTTCACACTATGAAATACAGTAGGAGGTCGGCATTAGAGCTACCTGGCAGAACTGAAATTGCATATACAGTAAAATTATCAAAAATGCAGCAGATCAATGTACAATAGAAAAGAGAACTGTGAAATACAGGTTACACAGCAGAACTATAGGTAGAGAATTGTTCCTTCCCCTGCTGTAGAAAATGGTCAGCCACTCATTAGCTGAGATGGCACTAAAACTGTAATTTGCACTGTAATGAATGTCATCATGATATTCTGATCTGCTCCAAAAGACAAAGGATTGTATAAACACAAAAAAAAAAAATACTCAGGAGATTTCCTAGCCCATACCTCTTTATCAAAACTGAATCTGCAATCCTTACGCTATACAGATAGAATGGTTGTCTAGTATTTAGAAGACTTCATGTAAGAAAGAAGGTATTTGTAAAGCTAAAGAAGATCAATCAAAAAGCTTCTGACTAACATATCATTAAATAATCAACTTTGATTTGATTTAAAATCTTGACATAGTTTTGCATCTTTTCATTGATTAAATTTTTTATATTTATTCCCTAGAGGTTTCCACAATTCATACTCCAGGTGTACTTAAAGATGACAAGTCACAATTTTACTGAGCCATTTTTAATGATGATAGAGAGCACAGAAATTCTGATTTTTTAAGCTGGTTGGAGTTCTAGATATTGAAATCAATAAAATCATAAACCAGGTTGGATGAACTTTCAGTGAGATCAAGCAAAATGGTTGCTGAAGCATCCTGAGAGTAGCTCAGTTGGTTTTAGAGCATTGTGATAGAATCGCCAAGGTTGTGTGTTCAATCCTGTATGGGTCATTCATTTAAGAATTAGACTCAATGTCCTTGTAGGTCCCTTCCAAGTCAGAATATTCTGTAAGTCTATGAAGTTGTCAGAGGATGTCTGTGTGTGAGTGTGGACATGGTGTGTCCACAATGACTTACTGAGGCCAAGAGCTGGACTGTAGGAGCATCATTCTGGGGCTATGCATTTCCACCCACCACAGTGCCCCGGTTTGCAGACACTGTGGGACCTGCCTGCAACATTTCTGCAACAGGAATGACTTCAGGTAGCAGCTGTGTGATGTGCCATCACATCTTCAGACAGTCTCTGCCCTATGTGTAGAAAGAGCAAGGAGAAAAGTCTAGCAAAAAAGTCTTCAGGGCTGAAATAATTTGACCCTGGAGCAGTAGATTTCCAGCATGCCATTGTTATAAATGACCAGCTACGATATTGTTAGACTTTCAAATGGGACAAAAAAAAAATCTTTTTGGGACTGAAAATTTTCGAGTGCTCAAAGCACTTTATTTTTTAATGACTGTAAATGTTTACAAATATTTTCAGTGTGTTCTTACCTATAGTTTATACATCTGCTATTATGATGTAGCATCAAAATAGTAACAGACTTGAATTTTAACTACTGCTCAGTTTTGCCCTTGTGTGAAGCAGTGGTATAAATTATTTTGCAGCCTGACATTTTGTGGGGTTACAACATATTCCTTGCACACCTTCTAAATATAATCAGTTCAGCTTATGAGCCCAAATATTATTGTTACAACTTCCTCTGCTACAACTTCCCCCTTACATTGCAGAGCACAGAGCACACCTCCTCCTGCCTGGGCATCAGGGGTTATGTAGCAGGGAAAGGCGAGATTGCATCCTGCTGGGAGAAGGAAGAAGGGGGAGCCAAAGCCTGTAGAGAGGCTGCAAGCAACGTTTCAGAACACCCAGTAATTTTAGTAAATCTGGGCACCATTTTGCGCCTTAATCCGTTCCTGATCATAAGTAGTGAAAGCAGAGACATGCTGGTGACAGGGGTGAGAACAGAAACAAAACCCCAACACAAGCAATTATTCCTTTTAGTATTAAACATCCCATAATAACACTGAATTCACAGTCAGACTGGCAACCCTGGAGTCAGAATTCAACTGGAGTGTTACACTGCAGAGCTTTCGCTTTGCTTTCCAGACCAAACCCATATTTTTGTCAGTAAAATGTGCAGATTGGACTCAGATGTATACCAGCACCATATTATTGAAACAGAGGTATAATTTTAACATTTTTTCGTTATTTGCAGCCACAGTTCATTTTCTCCGTGCGTTGCTGCAACTTGGTTTTCTAAATGTCTCAAAAGACAGCATATAAACCACTGGATAACAAAAGTTTTAAATAAACAGCGTTTCATTTTCCATGTGGATTTTTAAGATAAAAGAATAAACTTGGTGGTGCAGAAAATAGACAGCAGGGACTCAATGAGTCCTGACAGGCAGATTTACTCACATTTTCAAAGTGGGTAATGGGGAACTTCTGAATATTCCTTTTCAGACTAATAACATATTACAAAAAAATCCTAAACCATTATCTTCTATTAGTAGCTTTCATGACTCTCTAATTTTGCACTTCTTTGAGGAAGTGAGTATTAAATATCCCCTCTGGTAAAAGCAGTATAATCCCAATTTACCTACCATTTGTACTCTTTCATATTTATTCTTCCAAACAAGATATTTTCTGAAATGTTGTTTTGAGTGCCAGTTTTAGCTCCTGGCAAAGTCAGGGAGCCCTGGAGTGTTTAGGTGAGGTGTGCCCCAGTGGTGCTGCGCTGGCAGACCTGCCTGACACAACCCTCTGCCATTTGTGGGCGTTTGCCGAATTATGCGACCACCCACAGAATGATGAGAGGCTTTTGAACAAGAAAGAGCGCCTCTCCCTGTTATACATCTTCACATTTAGATTTCCTGTGTAATTACAATTTAGCTGGGAATCAAAATCATCATCAGAAAACTGAAAGGGATTTCTGATCTGTTATGTTGTGCCAGGAACAGGAGAGTTCTTCTTACAAGTCTGAAGAGAGCTGTACTCCTGCAACTTCACAGATGAATCTTGTGAAATTGCTTCCAACCAAGTGGAGATTTTTGTGCAAAGCCTCCAGTATTATCCGTAAGACAGTCTTTTGAGCAGCAAGAGGAGCAGTTCTCTTGTGGGATCCAGTGGTGGAGCTGTCACTAAGCCATCAAAATGTTTCCTTTACATTCTGCAGTAGCTAAACAGCTTGTTCACCTTGGCTACAGCTCAGCAGGGAAGCACTTAGCTCAGGAGCCTTAATTTTTTACTGTTAGCCAAAAAGCATCCAGTGAAGTTTGACACAGTCATTTAGTGTTTTAGCACATTGTAGGTGAGACTCCCTGCTCTCATTTCAGAGCTCCATTGTTTATTAAACCAGGCGAGGAACAAAGCTTCACCTAGCTTGCTTCTCCACTCCCCACCTTAGCTGGGAGCAACTTACCTTTCTGCTCCTACTGCTCCACAGACATGGTTAAAACATCCCTTGGACCCTAGAGCTCAGATCTGATTCATTGCTGTAACAATCTCCCCTGGGGGAGCAAGATACCTGCTATGTCTCACCTTTGCAGATGCTGCAAGGTGATCTCCCAGTCCAGCTGACCCCAACAATCTGCATGAGAAAGTTGGAAAAATACATATACTTATTACTTTCTCCTTCTGCAATGCATGCTACTTTTCAGATTCCTCTTTTCCTACAGAAGTGCAATTCAGCTAGAGCTCCCCACAACACTTCCCAGTGCCAGGGGACTGATGCCAATTCACCAGTTCCTAGTAAATAATTTCCTCCTGAAAGTTTGCCAGACATGTTTCCCTCTAAAAACCTCCAGCCACCCAGATGTACCCAAATTATACATGGGGAGATCTTGATGGGCTCAGAAGAAAGAGATAAAGATGAAAGGTTCCTATTCTGCAGGTATCTGGCCCTTCAGTGAAAAGACGTGTCTTCAGGGAATCCAGGGGCAGACTGTACATCCAAAACATGCCATCACCTTTTTCCCATTCTATTCTGGGCAAATCACTCCATATCTCTGCCTTGAGAAGATTATTACCTTTTCTTAGCCCAACTTCACATTAGTGTTGCATTTCAGCTCTGGTGCTGCAATACTGGAGCAGCCTTTGATTGCAACTCCATCACATTAAAAGACAAACAAGCATAAAAATATTAATCAGGGAATCTTTTACACAGAAATAATGAAAATACTTGCTAAACAACATATTAAGCTGCATAGTTAGTCCTTTATCTCTGATGTTCTGGAATGTATCTAGAATTTATATGAAATCCCGATGAATCTGCTTTTCTTCTTGCTTCAAGGTGGGTGGATGTCGATGAAAAACTGACCTGGATACCTCTACCAACAAATCATGATGAACACAACAAAATGAATTTTTTTTTCTGAATCCATCTGGCCTCAATAAAGTACCATGAAGGAAATTAATAATAAAGATATTTCTTTTTTATAAAAAAAGTTTCTGAATTAATCTAAGTAGATTATAACACCTGAAAATCTATTAGTAGCATAACATGCATTCTCATAGCAACATTTCTTAGTTGTGTGTTACTCAGCTGAAAATGAATTACGAGAGTCTTGCATGGATTAAGAAAAGCCACTATTTCAACATCTACACAGATGTTATAACACAGGACGTGCACTTAGCACCACAGCAGAATGCCACCATATAAATATTTTTCCCTTAAAAATGTATATTGAGCCTTTTCTGTCTTTGGGGCCTATAAAGGATGTCTTACTTCCCCCAGTTTGATCAGAATCAGAAATAATATGTTATGGCATCCAAGTAGGAAGGTGCAGAGACTGAGGATGCCCAGCACAGAATCTCTGCAAAATGTGTTTGAGAGGTCCCTCTTGCTTTTCAAGAGTGATGGTTGTATCCCATGTATACAACTGACATCTGTTCTGAATTAACTGAGAGACACTTTGGTGAGAGTCGCAATTTATGTGAAATATGATTTAGGCAAACTGAAATGGTCTAGCTGTCTAATTATCACTGAATTATTAGCACAAGTTAAGAAGTTGTACAAATCACATTAGTATATATTGTGAAGGACTATACACTTGGAAGCAACCCTGGATCTTTGTAATACAGGCAAAAGTATTGTATGGAACAGTAGAGTTTGTAAGTTTTCTCTGCTGCTGAAAACTATTTCACCTCTATATCAGGGTGAATTTGTGATGATGAAAAAATAGGAACATTTTTCTTTTTGGCATGAAAAAAAGTGTCCTTCAAACTGGATTAAAATGGAAAATTTGGCCTTGAAATTAAACACAGACTTGGGAATGGGTGTGCCTTTGGCCCAAGGCTTCTTTTCAGATATAGCTCACAGCATTCAGACTGCAGAAGTCTGTAAAGAAATGGAATGTCCAAAATTAATTTTCCCTACCGATTATTCACCTGCAATCCTGACAACTGTGTTTTATTAAATGTGTCCCTTAGTGTGGTGTCATTTAAACATAATTGCAAGGGTTTGAAATATTTTTTAACTGTTTTTATTATATCTGTTTGTACGTGTGCCTGGGTTTCAAAAAATAAACATTTCTTGGAAAAAAAAGGTGTGTCATTATAGGTGTCCCACAAATGACATCCACCAGAATTGCTACATATCAAGTGGCACCTCTGCTTTTCTGCACTGTATCATAATCCTCACTCCCAACAGCTTGCTGGAAAGGAAATACCACATTTAACAAATGTTGCCTAGTAGTTCTTGTAACTGATGAAACTACTGTTGTTAATTTTAGGATGCATATTAAATCGTCTTGTGAAAGGTAGTAAAATATGCAAATATGCAAATTTTGTAAATGATGGATTGCCTCTGATAAAGTGGGTTTTAAACTGCTCTGAAAGTGAAGGAACTTTAAATTCTTTTATGGGCATAAAGTTTTTATTTTAAGTTTCTTTTTGGGTTTTTGGAAGAAATCTGTAGGGGATGGAGCCATAAAAATGCTTTAAAGAATGTGGGAATCCAAACAGAATCTAGAGAGACAGCCGACACCATGCACTTAACTCAGCCTGTGGTGCCTTTGCAAAAGTCTCTCAGTAGAAAAATTCTGCAGCAATGTCATGACACAGAAGAAAAGTTACAGGTGACATTCCAGCTTTCTTGTTGAACTGACTTCTGTCATCATCAAAATCAAAAGGAAAAAATCAGTTTGGTTTATTTGACTGTCCTCCCTTTGCAGTACTATCACCCAGTTCTTTTTTTACCCTTTACATTTTGAAAAGTTGATTCAGAGAATTCCAGTTTACAATCTCATAAATTTGTGTTTTGCAAATGCTGGAGACACTTGAATCTGGTGTTGGTATACACTCACCATTGTCAGGCTTTATTCCACCTTGCTGAGATATTCCTAACCTTAGGTTGGCAGCAATTTTCATTCTGCCAAAAGCTTCAAATAAAGATTCAAACGTGGGAGACTTACAAAGCAGCTTATCTCTCATTAAAGTCCCTGCAAAACATGTGGTCAACACAGGACATCAGACTTCCCAGGCTCAACTGAGTTCAATGTCTGATGAATGCATTTAAATGTGACATTCAAAAGATTCATAGTTTCTATCCTCTGTATTTCTCTTCTTATTCCTGTAAATATTTTCATTTTTAGTGTTTTCCAACTACATGCAGCAGCACATATTTCCATAGGTCATTTGCTTGTTAATGCAACATATTTTCTTTAAAACTTCTGTTTCCTATATTTGTCCTTTGTTCAGTAGCTCTGTTCTTGTACTTTTAGTACTCAATACAAATGCTGCTTGTCAATCCTTTTAGAATATCCTTTTATGTAATTACTCTGTTTGCTACAGTTAGTTGAATTGGTATTTACTAACTAATTTTCTTCTTTTTTCATTAGTCATTTTTACAGGACTGCTATTATTTGTTTCTGTGTGGCCTTTGTCTTTCTAATAACATTTTTTCCCTACATGTAAAACCCTTCCATCTTCAATCTATTTGTGTCTCTTTAGATTTTATTTTTCTAATCAGAAATTAATGCAGTTTACCTCAGGAAGGCATTTTTCAAAATACAGAAACTTGTAGTGATGTCTTAGGACAGACTCCAAGTGTTCTTTTGAGATATGAGGCTACAATAAATTAGAGCCCAACCTTATACACAAAATATTTTTAAAAAGTCTTTTTAGTCAGTGCAACCTTGCTATTTATGGAATTGTCTGTCATGATAATTCCAATTTAGTTATGTTGTGAGTTTTACAGTCTTCCATAATCCTGCCAAATTAAGCAATTTTGTGCTACAGCAAAGTTGGTTTCCATTCTCCTTCCCAAATGACTTTAAAAGGGTTTCAGCCAACACACTCTCATTAGAGGCAAAATGCTCAGATCAATAACTGCTCATACTGTTGAAAACGTACATGCTTTCCCATCTTTCTCATGCTATCTGCCTTCTAAGAACACAACTATTCTTCTCATTTTATGACTAATTTTTTTTTCAGGCAAGTTATGAGTGATGTCACCAAAGGCTGTACAAGTCTTCATAGAAGTTTTCTTTAATCCTCAAGGTGTCATAGAACATAACTGCACATAGAAAACACAACTGACTTTGCCATGCTTATGCTGAAAATTTATATATTTACATATTTTCAGTGATTTATAGCTATATCCTTCTGTTTATTTTGTCATTATACAAGCCTCTTGAAGTAAATTTGGTGATTTCACAAACCAGTTTATAGTTGGTGAAACCAACACAAATGAAAACTCCTTCATGCACCTGGGGAAGGACAATCCCATGTGCCAATACAGTCTGGGGTTCTGGAGAACTGCTTTGCAGAAAAGGACTTAGGTGTCCTGTTTAATTTTAATGAAGTTTTAATTTCTGTGCCATAGCAGCTATAAAAAGCTTCATTTTCTGCTGCATCTGATTCACAAAATCAACATCTCAACGTGCCTAAGAAGGTTCCCACTTTTTTTTTTTTTTTTTTTTTTTTTTTTCTGATAAGGAAGGGTTTGGCTTCTTTGATAGAAGTTCAGTCTTCCTGTCTTCCTGTGTTTGATAAGAAATCACTTCTTGTTGCTTTTTTTCTCCTGACAAACTTGTTTGCATGTTTCTTGTTTTCCAGAGTATAACATTGTCTCTCACCACTTAGGCCACTATCTGTGGACTGATGTTCCATTTTCTGAAGCCACCAGGACAATTCCTACTGCAATTTCATCATGGAATTTTATACCTTTCTTTCTTTATTGTTTAGGGATGTGTATGTTTTCTACTACTTTGACATATTCTGCCTAGAGCACTTAAAGCCTCTTCTGGAAACTTGTGTTTTCCCATTTTTCATTACAGAATATTTTTAATTTAATAATGATTTATTACTTTTTCCCCTATTCCCTCAGGCTACTTTTCAAATCAATCTAATGCAAGCACAGCATATATTTGTGTTCTTTTTAATTTGGTTTTGGTTTTGTATAGGAATATGCACATCCTACAGCAAGTCCCTATTCCCAGTATGATGCTGCAAAATGTCATAAAATTACTTTCTAATTCAAGTACTTTTGGTTGGTTGGTTGGTTGGTTTTGGTATTGTTTTGTTTTTGTTGTTGGTTTTTTGTTGTTGATTTTTGGTTGTCATTTTGTTTTGGGGTTTTTTTGGTTTTTTTGTTTTTTGTTTTTTGCTTTGACATTGATGATTCTTCTATACCCAGGACTGAGCTTTTAAAAATATGTGCACTTCCCCTGGCCAACTGACCCCTTAATATTTTTCCTTCCTCTCTCTGTCTCTTGTATCACATTTGTTCTTCAGTGTGATCCGTGACATTCATTCCTACCATTCAAACTCATTTGTTACCCAAAGTCAGAAGTAACTGTGTCACCTTGACTCTGGTGCAATCGTTCCCCTCATCATTCTCACCCAAAATTTGGTTCCTCACATTGCACTTTCCTGCTACATCTCTGACTGCAAAGGGAAACAAATGTTAGTCCCAGGAAAGGGATGACTCTACCAATCGCCAAGGGAACACACTGGAAAGACACAAGCGAGAACATGAAGTTGCATCACCTCCTTATATTAGATAACGTCTGTCATTCAAGCACTTCTCCCTCCATAGTTCTGCATTCTGGAAGTTGAATTGTTATCATGATCTCAGAATTCCCAGAAGATCAAGGCTGTAGAGTTTGCCAGGGCATATGATGTTAGGCATATGTGGTATGTATGGGTTATTCTATCATATTCAGTGAGAGGAAATCAATCTCCATGCAGCAGAAAGAGCTACTGCTTTTGGTCTCAAGTAACCTACAGAACATTTGTAGATAAATCCATTTCTTAAACCTCTTGTGAAGATTATAGTTTCATAATTTGCTTTTTGCCTTCCTCTTATTGTTTGTAATTATAATTGATTCATTTGAAAATTTCTTCTCTCACCTAAATAGCTGTATCATTTGGTCTAGTGAAAGACATTGGATCTGTCTATGAAACAAAAGTGTAACAAGAGAGCTTTATTCATGTAGCTGGAAAAAATAGCATTTATAAGTACCTGGAGACAGTCCAAGATTACAAAATTCACATCCAGAATGGAATTTATCCTAAATTTGAATGGTTTCAAGCAGGACTGATGATCAGAGGTGTTTAAGGGAAAGGGTTTCTCACACAGAGGGCTTATCAAATTCAGTGGTTGCATATGATTCCTTTTTTTCTTCAGAGTAATGTCTGTCAACAATCATAATAGATTTGTTTGGAAAAACTACCCTTTCATTTTCTTCCACAAACAGGTTATTTAGATTGTCCAGACAGAAATATGTTTGCTAACTGTAACTGTTCATCAACTACTATTGCAACTACCTTAACAGAAGACCTAGCTTAATATAAAAATGTTTCTAACTTTTCTTCAGATAACTTTGTTTCATCCCAAACCAGCAGCGATTTTTGTCAATGGATTTCAGTTATGAAGCTCAAGTTGAATTCCTCAAGTTGAATTTTTTTCCATTCTCTTTATATGTAACCCTTGGCTCCAAGAAAATTTTAATCCCTTTAGAAACAAAATCCTTTTTAAATATATGAAATGGTCAAAAATTAATGTTCTTTCATGCAGTTTTACTGCTTAACAGAAGAATCAGGAAGAGTTTTGCAACAAGACAAATAATTTCATTTCTTTGGATTTCATCTCATATTTGGCACCACATCAGTGCTTTTTAAAAGAATTAATATTACTGTCAAAATAGCTTCTAACTGGAGAAAAATGCTGTCTCAGGAAAAAATCAAAGAGAATAAAGGTCATTAACTGGGTGTAAATATATATAAGAGATTATTATTATTATTATTATTATTATTATTATTATTA
>PYHW01010375.1:6702448-6761061 GCA_013186435.1 Turdus rufiventris | reverse complement strand
AAAAAAAAAAAAAAAAAAAAAAAAAAAAAAGCTGGGAGCCAGCATGTTGAAATATGACTAATTTGCAAGGAATGTTGTAGAATATCATTTTCAGTTATCCCATGTCAATGATTGATTGTTTATTATTGATTGCTATGTGCCTAATGATAAGCATGATGAGTTGACAGAAAATTTTGCACTACTTACAGCTTGTATGGCTTGTTTTTTCACTCAGAAATATGCCTGCTTATTGTATCACTCACACAAGAACTTATATGCAGCACATAATAGTAGAGTTAAAAGCAGACATTCCTGATAATTGTTCTTTTTAATGATAAGTCAAGGTTATTTTACTTGATCCAAAATAAAAAATTTCCTTGCTCAGAAATGATATATATATGTGACCTGACCTAGGGCAAGCCAAGTCAGACAGCTGAATGATGCAAAGCAGACAATGAATCCTACAAATGCATTTGTAATGGAAAAGCTAAACTAAAACAGAAATAATGAAAGACCAACATTTTTAAGATCTCCATTCCCATTCCTTAATTTAGTGCACTGTGCTCCTCAATTAATGTAACAGAAAGTGTCTTTCACTGAGTTTTCCAAGGAAGCAAACAACACAAATTGAACTCAATTCCAGAGTAGAACTATCTATGTAGTTATTATATTCATATCTTACTTCAGGAACCCTCCTATTTAAGGCAATTGCTGCTTAAATGCTGTTTAACAGAGGTGTCATATGCAACGTCTAAGTGCTAATTATTTTAGCTGGAGCTGGTAAAATCACAATTATGGTATGGGAACTTGTTGAGGCACTGCATTTTAACCAAAAAAATAAACTGAAAAAACAGACAAATAAGACACAGACAGGAAAAAAAAAAAAAGAATAAGATATTTGGAAAGTATTATTTTTTCTGGGATGATTAAAAGAATTTTGCCTTATTAGTCTCAGACATGGAGAACTGTGAGAGGCATGAGAACAGTCTTCCAAAAAGACAACTGCTCTCCAAGTGCAGAAGGGGCAGGAACAGAAAAAATCCATTTATTTTACTCTAAAAATGATAAAAGTCAGAGACAATGAAAATGTTCTAAATGGCAAAAGCAGGCAATTATTGCAAAAGAAAGAAACAGGAGGTGATGGTATCTGCTTTCTGGGGGCTCCTTAAGGGAAAACTTTAAAAGCTGCAAGCTATTCAGGAGTAAACCATAAATATCTTGCCTGTGGGCAACTGGCTGGAATAGGTCACCTCACTAAAGGGTGTTAAATCTAACATTGTGTTCCAGTGTGGCCAGTGAGGAGAGCAGAACCAGCACCGAGGTGCAGTGCTCAGTGGAGGTGTCCTGAAGGAACGTCAGTGCCAGCCCAGTTCAGATAAAGAAGGTAGAGCAGCAGTGCCTGGCCAGAGCTGACCCACCCTCCGCCATGTCCTGCCTCAGACCCAGCCAGAGACACCTCAGAGCTGGGAAAGCTCTTTCCTCAGGGCACCAGCTCACCCACCCCAGCACCCCTCTCCCCGCAGTCCAGGATCCCAGGAAACCGCCCATGACGACCAGCCCCTGCCCCAGTGAAGGCTCAGCAGAGCTGATCTGCAGCTCCCCACCCTGCCCAGCCATGAGCCCCCCATCATGGAAAGCCTTGCTCTACACATGCACAGCATGTAAATGTGGCACTCCCCCAGACCACTTCTTCAGTGTCCAAAGCTTTTTCTGAGCAGTCAGGGAGTCATAGAGCTGGGAACAGAGAACAGAGGTTGTACTTGGAGGGGATGAGACCTTTGGGAGGTAGTGGCTTACACATTTGTAAGTTATGATTGATTACAGGGTAAACATGAGGAGTCTGTACAATGGTTCCAAAGAGCTCTTTGAGCCCTGGATAAAGAAAAAAGAAGAGCTGAGAGCAGAAAAACATTCTGTCTTTATGGGCAGCTCTGGCAAGATCAGTTCTGGAATATCAAGTTCATTTCTGGTATCTACATTAGAAAAAGGGTGTTGAAATTTGGAGATGATACAAAGAGAAGCTACAAAAATAACTTCAGACTTTAAATGAATACCTTGTTGAGAACGTTTTAAAGAAGTTCATCTCTTTAGCTTGTCAAAAGAAAGATTCAGGAGTTACCTGACACTATCCTCTAAGCACTTACCAGATGTTAATAATGTGCTCCTTAGCCTACCAAAGAAAAGTGGATCAAAGACCAATGGTTGAAACAGAACTAAGAAGAGAAAACATCGTAAGAGCTATGGGTGATTACTTCTTGGAGTAATCTGCCAAGAAAAACAAGGACTCTCCATTTCTTGGTGTCTGGAAATCAAAACAGAATGCCTTTCTGTAAAATGAACCCAGACAGATGATGAAATTTAACTTCTAAATGAATGAAATGCTGCATTTAAATTATATAGAATTTCAAAATACTATTTACTTGACTTTAATTTGCACATTTCTCAATAGGCAAAAATCCACAAATAGTATCTTCCAATTCTTTTATTTGCACTTCTACTGCAAAACAATCTGGATCAGATTTAAAGTCATGACAGAAAGACCTAGTAAAAGAACAAAGCAATATGTTAAATCTACCTGTTAAATCTACCTGTTCCTATACCAAGACTTCAACTACAGTAATTTTATGACTATAAGGCTCACCCTTTTGACTAAAATTTTCCCCCGAAGCCGGAAGTGCGCCTTACAGTCCAGTGCACCTTATATAATGGACAAAGTTGCGAAACTTGCCAACCCAGAAGTGAGAGCTGCAACAGTCCCGAGCCAAGCAGAACCTGCCCAGCGGCAGCATCAGGCCAGCTCTGGCGCGGGGGGAAAGCTGGCGGCGGTGGAGCAACCCGGGCGTGGGGGGGAAAGCCCGGCAGTGTAGCCTGGGCAGGGAGGGAAAACCGCCACCATTGGGGCACAGGTGGCGCGGCGTGAGTCCGCCGGCATCGGGGCAGCGGCGGCACAGGGTAAGCCCAATGGCATCGGGGCTCCCGGAGCACCTGGGGACTCCCGGAGCGCCAGGGGACTCCCAGAGCGCCCGGGGCGGCGTGGGGAGGGCGGGAGTGGGCAGCCGCAGAAGCCGCAAGCCACAGCGGTGGCCCCGAAGCCCCACGAGCCAAGCCACCGCCGCCCCGAGCCCTGCCTCGCCAGTCGGAGGCGGGCGGGAGTGCAGGGTCCTGCGCACAGGGAGGGCGCTAACCAATCTGTGAGAAATGTTTGCATAGTGGGCACCTGCCAGTAAACTCCACGATGGCGGGATTCCGTTACTAATTTGTTACTTTGTTGCGCGCGGCACGGATCTTCAAGGCAAAAAAAAAGCACGCCCTATAGTCCGGTGCGCCTTATATGATCTACAAAGTTGCGAAATTTGCCGGCTTCTGGGGGGTGCACCTTATAGTCTGGTGCGCCTTTTGGTCATGAAATTACTGTAGTTATCACAAGAAAATTTTCTATATCTTTGGCTCACGTTAAATGACCAACTCTTCAGCTTAGGTAAAAAGCAATAAATTCACCCATATATAATTTGTAAATCTGAACTTCCTTAGTTGACATCTGTGTAGTAAAGAAATCTCTACAAATATGTCAGGCAGACACATATCTGATAATCTTTTCCACTCTGTCTTTGTGTCCTCGAGTGCAGCTAAAGCCAGTCCAGATAGAGGGCTGGAGACTCTTCCCGTTTTTGATTGAGCAACATTTCCCTCTCTTTGATACAGTTTGTCATCCCATGATGAATGTGGTGGCAGCCTTCTCTGAAGTAACTCACTGGGAGATAGTGCTCAGCCATACATTTTGCTCACTAGATATAAGAGTTAGACAATTTCTATGGGCAGGTGGGGAAACCTGTTGTTTTTTTAATTTAGTTTGCCTTCTCATGGTCTTTTGACTACCCAATGTACAGGATGTAGGTTTTTAGCAAAGTTAATAGTGTAGGGATACTGGGCAGGGTCAGCAGCCCATAGCAGACCCCTCCACAGCATCAGCAGTGTTACCCTCCCCTGGGATTTTGACCCAGAGAATGGGTAGGCAGTTCTCTGTTCTCACACTGGAGCTCTGTGCAGAAAAAGAGTTCCTTTATATGGAGAAAAGATTTCCTCCTCTTCTCTGCCTACTTTGTCCAAACATCTTGTACACCACTCATCCCTGAGAGCGGCACCTTACTATCCACACCCAAGCCATAGTATCCTAAACTTTAAAAAATGCCCAATGAAACCAAGGTGTGATAATAAACATTAGCATCATTTGCAGGTAACTTTTTTCCTGAGAAGAAAAGATACCCTTCAGAACCAAAAAGGCACTTTGATTATCTTGAATGTACATGAAAACACAGTGCAAACTGTGTAACAATCTTTCTTCAGGCTCCTCGTGAACTGGACATAAAATAGCAACGATACCAAGCAGCAAAGAGTGTCATTTAGTGCTCATGAAACTTTGTCATATGAGTGATATTCTTATGTTCTTTTAAATAATGTTATTAACTTATAAAATATTTATCTTATATTCAATTCTGAGGAAAATGTCCATGTCACTTTACATTAAAATTGTTTTCTTTTTATATAACCCTATTTGTCCAACACATTAATTCAATTTTTGGCTCAGCTATGTGTAGGTATCCAAGTATAAATATCTTTGTAGATGCAATAAAGATGCAGCAATATGTAAACTGTCTACATTTTCAAGGTGTTTGTTTGATAAAGTACACATACACATTCTGCTAATATCAAATGCTTTCCCATCTCAGAAGAAATGGACTCATTAGTGAAGTATTTCCACAAGCATTGCTGAAAACTTTATCAAGATGCTTTATTATCTTTTTCCCCATATTAATCTCATCCTGAATATTAATTGTTGATTGAATAAAAAACATTTGCAATGCAAAAGTTAATGTTTTAATTATGGCAGGCATTCATCCATAATTTTAAAAGTTAGAAATATCTGGGAACCTTAGGAAGTATGGTGATGTGAGTACTCCTTCAAAAATGTTCAGAGCAGTGGTGCAGTCCTAAAAAAATGTGTGTGTTTGGTGTATGAGTGAACTTCAACTCTGAGAATTCCAATGTAGCTATTATTTTCTAAGTACTTTTAATCTTGAGGAGTCCCTCACAATCCTGCTTCTGTTGTGTTTAAACTTCAGTAAGTGCTCATCATGCAGTTATTTTTACTCCCTGCTGGGTTTATTCTTACCAACATTTTTAGCAACATTTTGTAGTCCAACATGCCTTCTTTTTCCCTAAGGAGATTTCTGAAGAAGAGCATAAAGCAGCAGAACTGTAGCTTTGCACAACACAAGCCACCTTTCACCCACCCGTCCCTCCCATCCACAAAGAGCTGTATATACAGATGTAGGAATTACCCAAACAAACCCAGTGGATTCCTGGGCCATGACCATTCTTAAGAACAGTGTTTTACCATGGGAAGCCCCATGATGATGCTTGAGAGATGGGTCATCATGTCGTAAAATTAAGAGATCACCCATGAAGTGAAAGGGAATAAACAAAGAAGTCCTGATTTCTAGCCAAGGATTAAATTCTTTACTGATGTAACTCCACAGGTTGTTCCTTCACAAAAATCAAGACAGCTAAATGAATTGCAGTAGAAATTATGTCCACTGTGAGCTGATACCTAAGTTACCAAACAAATTTTAATTACCAAATTGTTTGCTGCAAAATTTGTTCCTGCAAAACAGCACAATATCCAGTCAGTAACTCACATGTGTATTAAAATCCTTAGCAATTTTGGGATTCAAAATGAGTTAATGTCAATTTTGTTTTGGGTGGCAGCAAATTATGACTTCACTCAGCGAGAAAACATTTCCTGCTGCTATCTCTTAAAGACTGTCTGCAGTGTTTAACTATCAACTGCTGCATCACACAGACTGGAAGGTGACCAATGGAATGTGCAAGAAGAGATTAGAATGAATTTTTGACGTGTGTTTTCATTTCATAAACTCTGGTCTCTGTAGCCACAACTTTGTCATTTGTTATACGTTTCTTTTCAACAGCGGTTTTGTCTTATCTGATGTTGAAACTCTTCCATGAATCTTTGAATGCTGGGGCATAAGAAAGAGAAATCAGTTGGAAATTTGTTCGTGTCTATTGCTGTGCTTGACATTTCTCCACTGATAAGGTACAGCTAAATATTGACTTTTTAGTTAAGTTCAGATTAGCTCTCTGGTCCATGGGCATTGATTGTAAACCATTATCTTTTTCTCATTTATGGGCCCTGGTGCTTTAACACAAAAAGAAAAGACAGGATGGGAAAAAAAAAGAAAGATGTAAGACAAAATGGAATGGAAAAATGTGTAATTGGCTGCAAAGGTGTCATTAAATTCTGCTAGGAAAAAATAAAAAATGTTCTTGATGTTTACTTTTTAAAAGCTATTCTTTTTCATTCTAGCAGTCCTCTTGTTCAAGTAATTTTTGACCCATTTAAGGAAAATGTCAAACCAAGATTGTCACCAGGACATAAAACTGGGAAAGATAGAAAAAAATATTTTATCCTTAATTAACTAAATGCAAACCTGGCATTAAATAAGTTTTACTAAATGTACTGTTCTATAGGGGCTCAGTGGTACTGCGAGTTCCATTACCCCAGCTCCTTGTCCCAACACACTATAATACTTGGGGTATGTTGAAATAAGAGCAGATAAGAGAGCAGGATGATGTAACTGTTTTAATTTTTTAATAGCCTTTGACCAAGTCCCTCCCAGGAGGCTCTAGAGGAAATTAAGAGATCATGCAGTACAAGGCAAAGTATGCTTACAGATAAGAAATTGGCTAGGAGGAAAAAAACCCAAATAGGATGAACAAGTAGGAAATCTCCAGCTCAGCAAAAGCTGATCAGTGTGGACTCTTGTGATTCTGCTCCAGAAAGGTGGCACAGAGGGGATGTTGCAAGAGTGCTCTACTTCAGCTGCCTAGGGATGTCCCCATCTGGAAGAGGTTAGGATTATGCACACATGGATTTATTCTGAAGCAGCTGTTGTACGCTCACTTCACTCCATTCAGTTAATCCCATTTAATTTCCAAGTGCAAACAAGTATTTAACTTCACTGGGTGAAGCTGGAACAACACAGGTATCCTGGCTTTCCTGAGCAGGTGAGATGCCTGTTACCTCAGGTTTCAGAAGGAGGGGAGGGAAAGGGTGCCAGAGGTCTGGATCAGGGAGGCAGTGGCATTAATGTTGGCACTATCTGTCTTTTCCTCCAAGACTATGAACAGGTCTGACCTGACCTAAGAGTGTCAGCTGATTAGTGCATGTATCCTGGCTTTCATAACTTGAACCCTGCTGAGCAACACAGATACGGAGTTAGATTTTAAATTTTTGGTCAGTACGTTGTATCTCCACATGACCCCGGATCAATAGTGGAGACTCTCACAATAGGGAGAAAGAAGCTGCCTGAGGTGAGGCAGATCCAGCCAATGGCTGGATCAAATGTAAGAGGAAAAGAGCTCTTCTGATACTCAGCAGTCACCAAGGATTTAACAAGTTTAAGGATCCTTTCTGCTGAGAAATACACCAGCACTGCCTAGTCTCCATGTGCTATCCTGTACTCCCCATCTTCACTGTGCCTGGGTACAGAGTCCACATTTCAAATCCTATGTGTAAGTACATTACAACAGTGACAGCTTAGTTGTAAGAATTCAATTAAATTAAATACTTTATGTGGCTTATTTGCAATTTCAAAGCAAAGCACCTGCTGTAAGAGAACTTATCTAGGAACTTGATTATGTCTTCTCAATTTCAAGTCAGAGCAGAAAGGGAAAGGAATCTCGAGATTACAGCATTAGGCCTCATTTCATCATTCAGTAGAGCAGAGCATAGTGGAGCCCCCCAAACTTCCACCTTAAGCATGAGGAAATATCTTAGAAATGGTACAGCAAACATTGTTATAAATACCTCATTTGGCACAACATGCAAACATTATGAAAATACAAAATCCAGGTGTGTGCCTTTGCATTTTGAGGACTCTGTTCTTCAGATTTTCTTGATTGTTAGCACGCCACATCTTCCACAGAAAGTGACATTTTAATGACTGCCTTTTCCATTCTTATAACGTGAATTCCAGCAAAAAATTCCGAAATCTGAAAAATAACTGATTACCTGAAGACCTTTCTTCCCTTTAAGACCAAATGTTGCACCTATGCCAAGTTTAAGATTGATGGCTATTTAAAATCTAAATTATGAATCCTCAGAAATATATGCACAGCTGCGATGCTGATGGGCTCCTAGCAGGCACCTAGAGTCCAAGAAATGAATGCTGTGATCTCATCACAGGTCCAGCTGGGCTTGGGCTAAGTCAACCTGTGGGTGGAAAACCTCAGTGGACTTTTAGGAAGTAGCATTAATAATTTAGAGTGCATTTACTCCGCAAATTTTGCTAAGGTTGCAGTACAGTTCATTACTTTCAGAAAGCAGGAATAGCATTTTAACATTGCTCTGAAAAAAGGATGCAGAACTGTCAGCCTCTAACTACAATCATTCTGTGCAGCTGGAAATATGCAGCATAATTGGGACAAGCTGGGGACCTTTTATGGCAGTAGGATCCTATAGAAAGATGTGTTGATGCTGAGAAAATCTTTATTTTTCTGTGACTACCAACATTTTGCAAAGCCTTTTTTGCGTTGGTCCTCCCCGGTACCATGTTCCTGCTCAGATATGGCTGGGAATTCAGGGACCATGGCAAGTGACTTAACTCACCAGAAAGCCTCCACACATCTCCCCAAATGATGAATTGTGATGGAATTTGTCAGGTCTTCTGAGCATAAAAAGGAAGATTAGTGGAAAAGGATGGCAGAATCATTAGTATGCAAGTAAGTTAGCATCCTGCTTGGAAGACAATCAACTGAATGAACTCTTATCACTGTTCCTGGCTGGGTCAGTAATCCTGACATTACAGCATCACCAAAGTCAGGTGAGCAAAAGCTGTGTGTAGATATGAGGTAAAATCAAAGTGGAGTTGAAATTAACTCTTCAGTGAATATTTTTGGAAGTCAAATAGCAAAGATTCTTCTAGGCATAAGAAGTGTGAAGGGAACAGACACACACACAGACACACACAAAAATCTGCAAAATTCACTTCCTCTTTAATAAAGTTGGTTTCTAATATTTTTCTAGATCTATTTTTGAAAAATAAAATCATTTTCTCACCAGAATCACCCAAAAAATTGTGCATATCCAAAAGATGATTCAAAGAACCTTCTGTAGACGGAAATAAATGGGTCTTCTTATATCTCAGGTGGAAGTACACATGCCCACATGCTCATATTCAGCATGGGCTAGCATGTTCTTGATTGCTCGGCCATTCTCTTCATTGCTCTAGGTCTCTCCTTCCTTCCCTTATTTTCCTTTTTTCCTATAGAGCAAAGGTCAGAAAACATGGCCTGAATGTTGAATGAAATAAAATTACATTCTTTAATTGAATCTGTATTTCAAATGGCTATGTTTTGCACAAATCTGAATGCAATAAACTTTCAGCTGTATTTTTAAAAATCCATTAAAAATTACCATTTTTAAAGCACCCTATTAGCTGACTGATGTCTTCAATTACCTTTCCTCTCTGGCCACTAAAAGCTCAGTCAAGGGCATGCTGATGCTAACAGACATCTTTCAAGTTGTCACAAAAAGATTTCTCAATCAAACCCTAGAGGCACTATTTTTATCAGTATTTGTCAAATTCAGCTCAAAATATTAAAATCAAATGAGAGAAATCCAGCTCTTCGAGGCACTGACTTGAATAAATACCAGAAAATTAAACCAAATTCAGTCACGTCTCCAGCAATTCCACTCATGCCACTGGCATTTCAAAGGTTTCAGATAACAAGAGAATTTGTCCCTGTCACTGTTTTGCAGTCAATTTACACTCAGAGTTCATCGACTTCAGTGGAAATTCCACCATGATAACCATGACAGAACTGGGAATGATTATATGCAGTTAAGGTATAAAGAACTAATGAAGCATGCACAAATCAGTTCAATATTTTGAATATTCTCAGGATTGCTAGGCAGATAATTACTTTAGTAGATTAAGAGTTATAAACCAGATTCTCTGGTTTATGTTCTTATTAAATAATGACTAACCTACACTAAAACTAGTGATCTACAAAGTTATTCAACAGAAAATTTAAAAGGCAAATAAAATTCTAGAGACCTTTTCCCAATCAAAAGTGCTTGCCCTTTTGTCCTAAATGTTTTCAGTCTTAACTATAACAATGTTGTTCAGAAATATGTAGAGCAGCCAACAATATGGCTGTCATTTCTCACTTATTGATGGTTAATATACTGATGTAGGCATTTCCTATTTGCCTGCAATTATTACAGATAATGCACATTACACATATACACACATATAAAATTAATACAGTATTGAACAAACTTTTAATTCCTTTCCATTTCTTTGAAGGTAAAAAAAAATAATCCCTATCTGATTTTTGGAGCATGAGAAGCATCATGGAAAATGCTGTAGGGGACTGTTATAAAGTCTCACAGCAACAGTTCCAGGCAATTCTTTGGCAGCTAGGAAGTTATTCTTCATTATTTCCTGGACACCTTGCCCCATTCTTCCCCGTAATAACCCTTCACTGAAATAAGAAAATGGGCCATCGTATCTGACTGCATCATCAACACTTAACAGAAATGGAAATGAGTCACCATGGCCATTTTAAGTCCGCTTTCCTTCAGAATTTTTCCCACTCATTTTCCTGGTTTTGATCCGCAGAAATCCCTGGAATCTCACTGGATTTTGGGGCCATTTTTCAGTTATTGCAAATTTTAGGACTTTCCTGGACATTTCTCGCCCCATTTCTGGGGGATTTTTGCATTTCTTGGTGCAGTAATAGGGGCCATTTGTGGATTTTTAAGCTTCTTTTTTCCCAAGTTTTTCCTGCTGTTTTTTCCAATAATCCCTGGAATTTTGGCAGGTGTGGGGTTTTTCAGTGTAAGTTTTTGGATTTTTGGGGGTCATATTGCGTGCAATTTTTGGAGTTTTTTGGCCATTTTAAGTCCAATTTCCTTCAGAATTTTGACCACCCATTTTCCTGGTTTTGTTCCTCAGAAATCCCTGGAATCTCGCTGGATTTTTGGGACCACTTTCAGTTTTTTATCGCCAATTTTAGGACTTTTCTGGTGATTTCTCACATGATTTCTGGGGATTTTTGCATTTCTTGGTGTGGATATTTAGGGACTTCCCTAGATTTTTAGGCTGCTTTTTTCCCGAGTTTTTCCCGATGCACAGGTAATGTAAAAAGTTGGAAACATATGTAATTTAATCATATGTCAGCTAGTAGTCAACCACGGATCCAGTATAAATGTAACTCAGCCAGTGCTGACACAGAGCTCATAAACTTATGCTGAGCAAGTCTGAGCTCATACAATCCATGCCTAAAATGCCCCTGCATTGTGCCTGGCTGGGACTAGGTCTGCAAGTTATCTTCTGGTTTGGATGGAGAAATAGTTGTCAAAAAACATCACCCCAAAAAGAAAAGCATGTGCTGAGAAGATAAAGTTGGGAAATCTCCCATGGACTCGAAGTCTGACTCCTGCTGAATATGTAATGTGATTCTTGCTCCAAGAAGGGCTGGGGAACACCACTTAATCTGTGCCAGCTTGGTGTCTTCGCTCAGAACTCCATAGGAAGCCACAATTTCCTGTCACGGTGTGAAGAGATGCAGAAGTGGGTCAGTATTGACCAGTGAGATTCTCAGAAGTTCTGACATTGGAGGGCAAAGCACCATATGGATATGTCTCTGCTCAGTATTTCCAGTTCCCTGACTTTCCACAGAGGTACCCCAGATCTACCAGGATAAAAAGTCCAGTCTGTGCTGGGTGCAGAAGCAGCAGTACTGTCCCAGGACCTAATGTGGGCATGAGAAAGGTGCATCCTCCTCCATGTAGTTCTGTGCCTACGCTAAGTACCAAAACAAGACACTTTTCAAAGGCCTAGACACCGGACAAAAGAAATGTGTTGTATTAAGCACTAGGATTTCTGAGGAAGTGTAAGTGGTATATGCTTTGTTAAGTGCATCACAATTTGCCATGCATTTTTATTAATTCAGTATGGTTGATCTAGTTATATAAACAGGAAATGGCAATAGATTAGCTCCTGGAGAGTGTTTCATATGGGATTACATTTAATGCTGGAGTTCCTGTCAAACTCTTAATTTTTAAAATACTGATAACACAGTACATACTGTGCACTTTTTTGAACACTTGAGCAATGCATTCCCTGGAACACACTCAGAGCCCTAATAATCAAGATTGCATTTAGAGAAGCTTAATTTCATTCTATTAATCTCTCTAGTGGTAAGAGTAATTATTCAGTATTCACTAAGAAGCAATCCCATATCATGCACAGGGTGCCAGTATGTTAGCATGATTTGAATGACCGCATAGTGAGAAGATATGTTTCTCTCTCACCATCAAATTATTATGCAGGTTCTTAAAAAGACTATGAATAGTATTTGCTGGATATAAAATTCCCTCTGCTACTCCAAATTACCTCCAAAGTCCTATCTTCTGTAAGTACCATCGTTAAGGTTCCCTTTCCAAAACTACTTTTTTTTTCCTCCATGCACCTTTGTCCATCCCTACATTCTGCTAAGGACTTTTACCATTATTCCTATTTCTTATTCCTCTTATCTCATCTGAAGTCTTTTTAAACAACTACTACTGTGTATTGTGCAGCTTCTCCAGGTGAGCAAGACGGAAAGATAGTACTTATATATTTGAGAATTTGAATAAGGCAGGAATCATTGAACGCTAACTAATGACTTGTCTTTGTGTTGAAGCCATTTCAGTTTCCAGGAAGGAAAATTTTCCTGTGGCTTTTCTCTGAAGAAGATGTATCTTCCAACCAATTAATGTCTTCCATTATTAAAGATGCAGAACAGTGGAAGACTAAAATGGTGTCTTAGATGATGTATCCCATATGTAACTAAACTTACAATGTAAATGTTGTACATGTGTATATTATTTAATTGTCTCTCACTGTTTCTTGTGTTTCTTTCCTTCTGCAGATTCCTGTAATATATTTTGACTATCCTGAAGATGAAAACCATCTATTTTTAATGTACCTAACACTGAGTCATGGTGCCTGTCCCTATCTGCAGAGGCTATTCCTTTTTCACTTGCTTAATTGTTCTGAATCTTCTTATTTCTATCTATTTCTAATTATTCCATCATTTATCTCAATCTATCATCATTTATATCAGCCTAACTTCAGCTTGTCCACTTCAGTCCGTATAAACCTTGACAGCTCCTAATTCTTCTTCCCCATCTACACTTTCAACTGCTTCTTTACCAGTTCCTTCAATTACGAGTTTGTAGGAGATGTCCACCTGTTCGGGTCAGGCAAACCTATGTCCTCATCAAACAGGAATAAATTCATGTATGCAGTATATACCCGGATTCTCTTACTGATATTTTAAGGGGCAAAATGTAATGAATAAGCTTATTAATCATATTTGGAAGTAGCCAAATTCCTGCTGTATAAGCATTCTTGAGAGCCTGAGGGTACTATAATATTTGCTTCAGGGTTTATGAAGATGGTGAGGAGCCAGATTTTGAGAGAGGAATTATTAACTGCAACAAGCCTTCCACCTTTAAGATGAATGTGAGTGATCCTGTAGGAGTCTGTGCCACACTCACATTTTCTGTCTTCCTGGCATCTCCAAATGGAGCCAGACACAGTGTCTCCCTGCCACAACAATGCAGTCTAGGATAATCTACTGGGAAAGGAAGGCTCATGGCATGCTCTGTGGAACTGAACCACCACAGCTGTGAATGTTATTTTTGAGTCAAACAAACACACATCATACTCAGCGTAGGTGTGTTCTCTGGCTCTGAAGATTCACTGTCCTTGGAGAGTGCTCAGAGTTATGTTCATTCCTTCTTCTACTGCAATTATTACAAAGAAATATTTGTCTGTTTTAAAGACCTATTGTATAAACTGGAATTGTTTATTTTCATCTCCAAGATTGTTGTCATTGTTGCATCTTTGTGCTAAGAATTACTGTCCCCACTGACAGGAAACAAAATTCTCCTTGGACAGGTTCTGTCCTGGGTTGTGTGCTGATCAGGAGAACTGCCAGGTTGTTGCTTCTGTTTCCAAAGCATGAAATAAGGTATTGAATAATGAGTTTTTTCCTTCAGTGCTTGAACTCTGTTGTCAGCAGTTCTCTCCATGCTTCACACCAGCTTACCCTGTGAAGAGAGTGTCTCCTGGTAATCTGCATCTCAGTGAAGCTACAAAAACCCTGGACACAGTTTACATTTGCAGAAGACAACTGCCTCTCTGTCCTTCAAGCTGGCTTGGCCACCATCCTGCTTTCTCTTGAATTCCCCTGAGATTAACTCTTCCTTGTCCAGCACTCCATCATTTATCTCACTTCATCCCGCATCAGTCTGCCTCCTTCAGCTCCCTACACATAAATCTTGACTCTTCCTCAGACCTCAAAATCATTTAGGTTTTGCAGTGTGTATGCAGCTGTGCTCATGGTCAGATCCAAGGTCTGCCTGACAGCCAGTGAGGGGCAGGGAGAACGCTAATGTGTAAGCAATGAAGAAACCATTGAGTGTGACCTTGAATCCTAAGCTAACATGACAGTATAAACACAGCTCCAGTTATTGCTCATATGCTCTCTGCCTGTCTGAACAATCTCTCTTTTTCTCTCAGGCTCCCCATTCCCCCTCACCAAACTTTCATTGCTTCCTCTACCATTCCTCACTCTCAATGTGAGTTTGGAGACCTTTTAAGCAAGTTGAATAGAGGTATTCAAAAAGTACAGAAAGGCCGCTAAAAATCACCTGGTCCTCAATGGCTTCACATAAGTCCATGCCATAATGAAGTTCAGAATCTATATTTGGATACCTGTGGGCCTCTGCAATTTTTAAATTAATCAGTCAGTCATTCTTCAAAATTGTTTCAGTACAGTCCTCACAACTCACCCATGTAAGAGCATTGTGAGTTCCTGTCCACAGTGTCATGATCTTGCCCACTTGTCCTTCCAAATGATTAATCAGCACCAGTTCACAAAAACATTGACAAAAGTGGCTGTCACATATTCATCCATGGCAGAGACAGAGTCAGAACCCAGAAGATACCTCTAATCCTTCTTCACTTACTTATGGAGAGTAGAAGAAATTACTATTATACTGAATGGTTTTTCATTAAATAGTAAGATTTTTGTGTCCTGCTTTGCCTTCACAAAGGATTATCAAATTGCAGCATATTCCCCAGCCGCTGCTGTCACTCTTCATTCTGATAATTGTTTTACAGGCAGAAAATCTCACGATTTATCAAATTGCTTTTTAATGAACATGTGATAGCAACTAACAATAAATGAAACTAGAGAATGCAAGAAGGACCCATAATCACAGCCATCAACTCAGTATAGAAGTGCCAATCCTGATGCTAATTTAATTTAAGATTTAAGAAGATTACAGAAACTATTATAATAATTTTGATTTCCACTGCCTCAGCTAGCATTGGACAGATGGCATCATAACCAAAACATTTTTCTTGCCTCTTATATGTACTTCCTCCAGTTATTTCCTTTGTCATGACACGGCACATGGAAGAAAACAAAAATCGCAATGTCTCTTAGGATGTAGGAAGACTGGTATCAATTAGGGCTTAAGTATATATGTCTTTTGTTTCTGAAAACTTAAAGGTTTTCATCATTTCCCCCCAAAAATCCTCATAAGCCTGATTTTCATGATGGACTACACAAGAGATCAGTAAGGGATGGGATATCATAGAACAAATACACTGAGTAATAGAGAATGACAGACCAACAAGAAAACCAAGTATCAAGTCCCTAACTGCATGTTTTGAGGTTTGATTTTTAGAAAATTTTTGTGCTTAAGGTAAAAATTTCTGGGTTCTCCCTTTTACCTAAAGGTTGGTGTCTTCCAGTCAGCCCTAGTTCCATCCTGATACCTGTTATAAACACCTCATCCAGACTGCAAGTTCTTCCTACTTTCAACTTTCATCACTATGTCCTCTGTGCTCCAATGTTTCTAGACATTCAACCATTCTGTGACAGACAGACAGGGATTGTATTAGCTGTTCTTTTCACAGTTCAGTAATTTTAGTGTGCATACAATTCTCTTTCTTCTCCTTTTACAAACCTGGCTACCTGTGACAAAGAGGAAGTATAACCAGCCATTCAAAACATAAAGCTGTAGCATTTAGGTTAGGGTGAAGTGCTACTCCGAATATAGAAAAAAAATGAAGCTCTGACTGTACTGTGTTTAGTAGGTACACAAAGAAACCAAAACTCACCCTGGCTCTGGTGAAGAACACTATGGGCAACAATCTAATACACTGTTTTCCAAGATAGGTGGCCTGCTGGAATTAAGTGATACAAGTGAATTCCTTACTGAGAAACAGAGAGGCAAAAATCATTAACAACATTCAGGAATGTATCTGGAAAAGGAGCAGTACACCTGGCATTTTAGAGGGTGATATGGCGGGAATAAAAAAGAAGGTGGGAAAGTAGACTTGCATGAGGCAGAGATTTATAAAATGGGAGATCTACAAAGTTTATGTAAGCGAGTCTCAGGTTTCAGTTGCTAGAAAACTATGTCTGCAGCAAGCATTTCCCAAGAGTATGCAACATCAAGCAGTTGGTATGGAAACCGAGATGCATAAAAATATAACTTCAGAACACCACTGATTCAGAGCAAAGACTCTGTCAGCCCAATATCCTGCATCTGACAGTGATTAATACCAGTTCCTTAGACAAAAAGCAGGAAAAAGACAGCAGGTACAAAGTGACCTCTGCCTATTATGTGCTTTCTGTGGAGTTGCCTAGGAGGAAAGCCTTCTTGAGACAGAGAAAGTTAGCAGTCATGAGCAGAGCTGAATCTGATTCCCCTGTTGAATATACTGCATTTGACTAGCTATAAAATAATTTCATGTTTTCATTTTGAATTGCAAAAAAATATATACTAATTTAAATTTTCTAACCTTCTGTCTGAAAATGTCAGGGGTGGGGGGCAGCCTCTATTCTTCATGGGTATCAACTTTTTAGTCCATCTTACCATAAGGACCAGACACCCAAAAATCACAGCCCAGATGGAGACTTACAGAGCACTCCCACCCAAAGAAGGGTCCAGCCATGTTATATCCTTCTCCTCTGGCTTTACGTCTGGCTCACTTCTCCACCTAAGAGAGTTCAAAACCTTCTGAAGCATAGTCAATTACACATCACATCACATTAACCAATTCCCTCTGCTGTCCCTATGTGACAGATAAAATGGCCAAGTGACAGTATCTCTTGCTGAGCAATGAAGAGTCAAGTGCTGCATCAAGAAGGATATGAACACATAGTTTTATCTCTTTAACAAGTCATCTCTGCTGTAGAAAGACCTCAAGTGAGTCCAAATGGAAGCATGCAGAGAGATAACAATCTGTTATGATTATACTTTTCCTGGGGAAGCTGTCAATTTTACTGGTGAATCTATATATACAGACACTACACTGCACACGGTGTACCTGGAGTGAGAACGTCCCAAACCCTTTGCTCTTCACCATCACCATAACAAAGTGCTTGGAAAGACATGGCACCTGGATGAGTTCAGCCTCCCTCCACTGCTGCCAGCAGTATTGCACTCAGTACCCTCTGAAAAGAGTCAGCTTCATCTCTCAGCCACTTGTCTGGGCAAAAAGCAAATTGAAGAGTCATGTAGGATGGAATCATGGTTTTCTGCTAAGTTGCCTCCGCTGCCCATCTTTGCATATCAGCTGGCCACCCAAAGTCAGTGATTACAATATAAAAATAATGTAAATAATTCCAATACAAATCCAGTTCCAACTTTTCTCCCAAATCAAATAGGTTATTCTATATTTTCAGCCAGTGATTTTAACCTGCCAGTAAGCTTGACTCTGCGTGAGCAAGTTTCATCATCTCCTTCAATCAGTATTTTTGAAACATCATAGCTCACCTCAGATTGTCTAGTGCAATTTCTACATAGGATGATTTCCAATAGCATCAAAAAGGCAATCTCAGCAGCATGTTCCTCTCTTTACGTTTTTACGAATCCCATGAAAAATTTGTCTTTTTTTTTCCTGCATGGAGCTTGAGGCTGTTAGGCCTCTGAGTGCTATGCCAACCAGCATGACTTCCAGCACCTCACAGTGAGTCATTTATGTCTGATGATTGTTTCAAAGAAAACAGTGCTGTACACTTCTGAGGCCCACAGCCTCTCCTGCTCCTCAGTCATGAGACTCAACTCACAGCTATAAAATATGTGTTGTACACATTTTGCCTTAACTACAATAAGCAACTCCTCTCTCACCATCTTGAGAATTGGGACTTACTTAAGGGAAAAAAAAAATTATAGAATCATAGAACGGTTTGGGTTGAAAGAGTCATCAGAGATCATCAAATTCCAACCCTCAGCCATGGGCAAGGACACCTCTCACTAGACCTGGTTGCTCCAAGTACCAGTCCAACTGGCCTTGAGCACTGCTAGGGCTGGGGCATCCACAACATCTCTGGGTATCCTGTTCCAGTGTCTCACCACCCTAACCACCTTCTCTTCTCCAGGCTGAACAACCCAAACTTTCTCAGCCTGTCTTTGTAGGGGAGGTGCTCCAGTTTTGTGGCCCCCTCTGGACATGCTCCAGCAGCTCCATGCCCTTCTTACACTGGGGCCACCACAGCTGTGCACAGTGTTCCAGATGGGGTCTCGCCAGAGCAGCAGAGAGGGGCAGAACCCCCTCCCTCAACCTACTGGCCACATTGCTTCAGATGCAGCCCAGGATTCCTTTGGCCTTCTGGGCTGTGAGTGCACACTGCTGGCTCGTGTTGAGTTTTTCTTCAACCTTTACCCCAAGTCTTTTTCTGCAGAGATGCTCTCAGTCACTTCTCCACCTGCAGTTCTATGAAATCATGTTGTTGCAGAATTACTTTTTTGAGTATAGATATAATCCCGTTTTACTGATAGCATTCTGTTCCACCTAGCAGATCTGCAAATCTGAAGGTTGCCTTCCTGTCATGAGCAAGGAATTCCATGGGATACACAAGCAGTCAATACCAACAGCAATCAGAGAAGACAGAGGTCTTAAAGCTTGATCCTCTGATCATCTGCAAGCCCCATAGACTGCAAATCTCATTTTTCCTTAGAAGTTTGACTTTAACATGTGTTGTACATAATTAAACACTTCTGATTTCAAATACCACAGTATAATAATCATTAGCCCATGTTAGATTCCCTTTATAGCAACCACCCTCACATTTGGATAGCATTCTAAAAAGTGGTACGCTAAACATTTTCAGCTATCTTTACAAATACAGTAAGAAGAATAATAAAATTACATTTACGAGCAAGAGGGAATTTCCTTTTAAATAATTCCAGGAAAGGCTATTCTTATGGAAGGGATTATAATACAAATAAGAAATGGTATAGACTTAACCCATTTTCTTTACAGTCTTAAGACCACAATTTTGTGGTTGTAATCTAATGTCATGCCTTTGCTATTAGTAGATTTTCTCCAGAGTCCAGACAGAAGTAGACATGTTCAGAAAGACTTCAGGAGTATCCTGGTTTTCTGGCAACAATTTTAAATATAATTCTCATTAGATTGCTGCCTCTTTTTTATTTGTGGATTTTTTTTTAAGAATTAAATACAATTTGCCTTCAAAATAAATCCAGTTGCTTTTGTTTTAAGTGACAGAGAAGTGCTACTCAGATCTTATTGCCAGAACTAACATTCTGTCATTTCTATCTCAGTTTATTTTGTAATATGATGAACATCTAACTAGAAGTCTGATAGTCAAATTCAGCAAAGAGGAAAGGAGTGCACCCTCATGGCCTCCCTATTCTTCATATCCGAAGTCAGCAGCAAGAATCCCCATTTCATTGAGAACAAGATCAAATCATCAGAACATCAGGTTTTGGGCACAGGGATCAAGTCTCTCCCTGTAGTCAGAAAGGTGCCAAACACAAAAGCTGTTCCAAGTAAACTCTAAACACTAATAGCAGTGAGGAAACCACATATAAGTGTTGTGGGGTTCATCTGGTATATGTAATAAAACAATATATTTCCACAGGTACGAGTCTGTCTCTACCCAAAATAGAAAGCAGCACAATGTCAGAGGGAGACTGGAAGGTTATCCTGTTTTATGAAAGCATAAAGAATCCCAGAGCCCTCATGTATGGAGGAGTACATCAGCTTCTCCTGATCATTTCCAAGGGCCAACCACTTTCCCTCCTGACCCATTCCCCTGCTGCATGGAACCGAAGGGATGTCCTCTCCTCTTCCCCTCTCTGCCCCCTCACTTTGTCCTCTCTGGGACAATGGAAAAGGAGCCAGACTGTAACAAAACCTTCACTTCAGAGACATGCAGTGCAGCCTTCCTCAAACTCCCAAGCAGTTTTTCAAATGAGGTAGGTGAGCAGAGTGCCTTTTCAGTGCCAGGCAGAATTCTGCCCCTTGCTGATGTATTTCTGGGTAGGGTGTTTTGTTGGGTTTGTATATTTTTTTTCTTTTCGAGCCAGTAGCAGATGGCTCACCAGTCTGATTTCATCTGGCAATTTCCCTGCTCCTGTATTGCCTTCATGAACCACCTCACAGCCGCAGTATGGGGCAGTTTCAGAGCTTTCTGGTGCAAATTGTCACATCTATTCAGAATTATAAAGTAAGATACTGACAACAGCAAGTTATTTTAAGTTTTGGGCTTATTTCTATCCAGGGTTTCCTTCTACATTCAATTCCTTCCTAAGCTGTGAACCATTCAAACTACACTTTTATATAGCTGAAAGCAGATTTGATTAATATGATTTCTTTGTGAAAACCTGAGAAGATTAAGAAGCAGTGATGTAGAGAACATATGCCCTTTCTCAACACGACAGTCTCTAACATTATACAGGGGTCTGCAGATCCTTACAGTCATTATATTATTCCCACTACTGGTATCTAAATAGAGAAAAACCTATCATCAGGAAAGAATTTCACTTTTTTGGTATTATAGTTTCAATCTCATGTGCAGGTCAACAAATCTGCAGCTGTGTATCGATTTCGTTCTGTAACTAGGCAGGAAAGGCCACATTTCAAGGGAGCATTTGCAGATTGTTTTTTCCTTTGTACTACAGGTCTTTTTGTGATGGTCCCTTAGAAAAAAATTAAGATTGGCTGGATGACTTCTATGCTCAGTGAAGCAAATTGCCAAATAAATATGTTTACAGGCACGCCAGTTTACTGTTTTTTCTCTATGTATCTCAGAGTATTACAGACCATGGAAATACTTTCCAAAATCAGTGGGGGGAAAAAATCTGTCTAGTATTGATTGAATATGGTTTCTCATTTGTCTCATGACCTTTTCCATCATACATAATTAGAAATGGAAAGGTCTTAGCTGCATGCTTGCTGTACTCTGCAGAATACAGATAGAAGGTTTGGCTCAGTACAGAGCTAAAATGAAAGCATGCAATCCCTAGATTCTAGGATTTGGCAATACCTGTTCCTCAAAATAATAAATACAAATCATGCCAGCATTTTCAAGCAGATGCAGTAGGTGACTTAATTGTATTAGTGTAATATCTTGGACTACATTGTACATTGTAGAGGATAAATATAGTTTGCAACCATCTACAGCACAGGAAACATCAAACCTGTTGATTGTGTGATACGATCTTTACTTGCTCCTGCAGGGATATTTCTATGTCAAAGAGTCAACATGATTTGCTAATCAGTGGTTAAGGAGATGATTATAATGCCTCTATCTAAAAGCATTTAAGAGTCCCTTGTGGTGAGTCAAGCTGCTATTTCTCTAAGTCAGAAATCTTAATCATCCATATTGTCCATAGATGCCTTGTAAGGTTAGGGCAATAGCATTTCCAATTTTGACACCTACACTTTCTTGCTTTTGCTTGGATTTGAGAAGTTTGGATGAATATCATCATGTGCTGCCCCTGACCCATATGTACATAGGGAATCAAACCACAGAATCATATGCCTTTCCCAATGGGAAAAGCAGTGATGCTGGTGATGGGATCATCAAAATGTTAAATACATTTCACTTTCAGATACAGCTCTATTTCCAATTTGATATGAAAGTATTCTAGCAAAGTACCAGACAAGCTGTTAGTGAAAATCAGTACTTTTAGACAGATGCTTTCTTCCTGTATGGGGTATGTCTGCAGCTCAACAGACTGTCAGCAGAACGTGTTTGTTGGCCCCCTATCTGCCAGTCCTGTATGAAATTGAGAAAAGCCTGATTAAGAATGGATAAAATAGCTCTTCAGCATGGTGGATCAGTTCAGATGATACAAAGCTGTCAACCTCTTATGCTTTTGGTTGCTGTGTGGCTTCCAATGAACTGTTTCTCACACTGCACAGGACACAACTAAAATCAGCAGAGTCAGAGGAGAAGACATTGCATGTGATGGGTGGCGGAAGAGACTGATACAATTTTTGAGACTGTCATCTCCTTTAGAAATCTTTTCCCACAATTTGCAGGAGTCCATGGATTACATGGAGCATGACACCTAATCAACAGGATCTGCCAATCCCATGCCTTTCAAAAATCATACACACACACAAATGTTTTAAAACAGGTGACCCTCCTTCATGACTTCAGATACCTCTCAAACCTTTGAGGACTCTGATTAAGCAGTTTGTAAAATGTAAATCTCTCCCACTCATTCAGACCATTTCAATGCCGGTTTTGGTTTCTGACTTCTAACAGGCACTGTATCTGTTAGATATAGTATCTCTTCTAGGAGAACAGAGTCATTGAGTCACCAAATAAAAGAGATTTGTACTTTGGTGGTATGCAATTTTCCCGGCTGTGAATTTCCATTGGCATCACTATAAATTATTTCAAACATAGCTGTGAACTGAAATAATATTTCACAACAGAGTATACACAGGCACTATTCTAGATAAATTTCTTCAATTTCTTTTGACCAGAAATGTATCTGGCTAGTAAAACAAAAACACGAGTGTCAGACTGTCAGCAAAGAACATATTTGCAGTAAGGATGAAACACGCATAAGTGACAATTCATCACATCTGTAAAAGTAAATACATCTCACCAAAACAACAAAAGAGAAAAACATGAGTTAGTGTTGTTTCCGAACTCCAAGTCTTATAAAGGAAAAATAAAAATTAAACAAAAATGGTTTACTTGCAAAAGACATGACACAATGCCACCTTCTGGTTAAAATGTGTAGAAAAACATACCAGTTTTGTGTTGAACACTTACCTATTTACACATGTGCATAACTAGATCCGTTTGTGTATGAATTCACAACAGTCAAACAGTCAATTGTTTGGACTGGCAGATCCCAGTATATCAATTTTCTGGAGTAGTCCAGCCCAGGCTAAAGGCAGAATCTTGCTACTCAACAGTTAAAATTCAGTGCAAGTTTGCATCTTTTTACAAGAATCTCTCTATTTCATATTCTATTGGCTTCCAATTTTAAAACACTAATTTTTCATAGTGTATCAGATTTTTTAATAATGTTTCCTTGTTCAAATACAGCAATTTTGGCAGTAAAAATGTTTTAAAATTAGGCTGTTGTGAATTTTCTCTTGAGAGTCTCATGTTATTAGAGTCATATAACTAAAACGCTTAACTCTGCAACATGCAGAGACATTTTCATAACAGCTTGAAGATATGAAGGATTTAAATATTTTCCAGTTTAACCAAAATAAGAATAATTTGCCACTGGGGAAGCCAGCAACTCTCTTTTCATGCATTCAATATTTGTCTCCTCTCCTTTGGTCATTTTGAACTGCCAAGCACTTTAAAATAATGACAGGATCCAGGTAAAGACACACTACTGCTTATTAAATTTAATAGGTGGAAGAGTTAATACTGGACACATGTACACATTTAATTTCTCCAACACCCTTCATCAAGGAGCAGGGTTTGGCCACTCCTTTTTAGTTTTGAAGAAGCTCTGGGACTTGCTTCTAGGTACTGAAGTTTTCCCTCAAATTTTCACCCATCCCAGGATCGCTTGTAAGGAGGATACACCTACTGGGTTTTAGTTCAGTAACCCATCCATTCAGTTCCAGGCCACATGGTCCAACATGCAGCCAACATCCACTGTGGTCTGCAGAAATCCTTTCTACAGAGACAAGAAAAGGCAGCAGCTCAAAGAGGACTTGAGCACAATGAATAAAATTGGTGGTGTTTCTCACTTCTAGTTCACCAGCCTATTTCAAAACCTCATTGCCTCATCCACATTCTGCCTCATGTGAAGGGGAAAGTGGGAGAAGTGGGCAGCGAGAGGCAACAGCCACTGCTCCAGAGGAGTAGCACAGGGAGGCTCCATAAATGCACTGGTATGACCACAGTTATTGCAGCATATTTATACAGCTTCAGATCAGAAAAGATCAGAATTGTCCCTGGTGGGTAATAAATTCCTGAACAAGAATTTGAGCTCCCTATATGATATGAGAATAAAGCTGATCAATGGAGAGAATTACTGTATTGTAAAACTACAGCAATGAGGGCACTGTGACAATTACTGGATATTTATTCAACTGATTTTCCTTGAGGAATTTTAATGAGGATTTCACACTCCATAACCACATGCTTTAGATTCTGTCAGTAAAAATGTTAAATGCTTCTGTTAAAGTAATGTGACACTGCTTTTACTGTGCTACTCTTTACAGGGGAATGATATTTTAGCAAGACGAGATCATGTCTACTTTTTTTCAGATGTACTGGGAAGGTTTTCAATTATTTATGTTGTGGCTGAATCCTTCAGTGTGCCATTAGACCCAGACAAAAATGACAATGCCAGACCCATTGTAGAACAGTTGTGGAAATTCCTTCAGCCTCTCCATGTAGCTGGCAGCAATATTGTGCACAATGCACAAGAAATGCTTATGGTGGGATTAGAAGTGGCAAAATCCATCAATTTTTACACAGAAAGTTCCAAAGATGAACTAATTTATTTGCAGTTATGGTCATTCCATGTTATTGATTGCTATGATTAAGAAAAATTAAGCTTTTGGTTCCCAATGCTTATATTTAATCTCATGAATATGGCAGTGGGATTCAAATAAAAGAAAGGATCAGGAAGGAGTTTGAAAACTCGGTTTATATTCTTGACTCAGACACTGATCTGCACCATGTTCGTCACCGGCTTCATTTTTCTGTGCTTCTCTTCCACTCTTGTCTTGAAGACTATAAGTAATATTTTCAGAAGAGATTGTCTATCATTATGTACTTCTACTATGCCTTATTTAATGAGATGTCAAATTAATTGAAACCTCTAAGCTTAACTATACCGTACATAATAGCATAATAACCCATAATGCACTGAAATCATCCTTCACAAACTGAAAATTAGAGTTTGTTACCCCAAACAGCCGTTACTTTCCTGTGTATCTGACAAGGGCCCTCTGCAGTTGTTCTGGACGTGTCCCAGAATTTTCAGACAACATGTCAGTGTTTAAAATGCAAAATGTGGATGTCTCAGATAATCTGCACTAAATCATTCATTCCTGTGGCCATTAAAGTATTTCCATGTATATGGCATGGTCTGCTATTCCTGCTTGGATTGTTTAAGGTAAACAATCACAAAAATTGAGCTGTGTGACCTCTTTGTACACAACAACATAGGCTGAGTTATAAGAAATTAGTGTTTCCACTGATGCTTAGGCCAGACAACTGTAATTTATAGCTCTGTGTAGCAAAACTGACGTTTCAAGTTGAGGCTCCAAATTCCTTCTTGGTGTAATACTACAATGTTTCATGAGACTACACCAGAAACTAACACAGACCAACAAAATATTACTATGTGACACTTTGGGGTTGGAAATGTGTTGTGAAAGGAAAATATCTTTCTTATTGCAGAATTTAATGTCTCTCAATATGGTAATTAAAGACTTGATTGCACAGACATTTCACGTGAATGGCTCCTCCTCATTCAGTCATGTCAGTGATACCAACCAGATGTTGGTATACAACAGATCATTTTGGATAAAAACCACTCAAGGGAATAAAACTTGCAGTGTTTTTCCACACCAATAGTTTTAAAACAATATCAGGAAATCATCACAAACTAAAATGTATGCATGTTCTGGTTAAAGACAACCGTCATTATTGAAAAGAGAAGGAAAAGAGAAGAGAAAATTGAACTTTGATTAGGGATGAATGGTCCTCAATGACCAACATTGAAGCAAATAAAAATGCAAAGGTCGTAGAAAGTAAGTATTAAAGTAGATTAAGATCAAATATGACAATACATATTTTGGAATGGTCATGCAGGAGTCTAAAACTAAGAGTAAACTTTCTGGTATAAACTATAATGGTGATTCAGGAGCTTTACAAGTCTCTGCAAACTCTGCAAGTCTCTCGCTAGAAGCTATTCTGTCTTTAAAGAGACTTCAGCACCCTGACAAAAGTTGATAAACTCTGAAGATGAGTCTGGGGAAAGACCTAATGCAAGTATATACTGCACACATCATAAAAGGCAGCATAGGATCAGGGCCTTTAAACTATAAATTGCTTAGGACAGATCATGTCTGGTTTCCTCTGGGATGTAGCTCTTGGCTGGCACAATAAAATGGCAATTAGGAATAGTGATGCTGTCAGTATTGTTCATCTGTGAAAATACCTCCAGCTTTACAAAAGGAAGGTGCATTCTGCTACATCCCTGTGCATGGCATAGCAGAGGCCACAGGAGCAGCCCTCTGAGTAGCTCAAATCACAATGACCACATCCATGAATGTAACAAAGCAGGCCATGGGATGAAGCACTGCTCTGCCCCAGAGAGGGTGCAGAACATTTCTGGGCCAGGCATCGTTCAAGGATAAGGAGCTGGAAACAGGATGGCAGGAGTGAAGCTGCCCTGCTTTGAGTGGGAAGAGAACAGGTGCAATGAGCGCCAGACCACTTGGTTTTGGATGGGGTTTAGGCTATGTTATGTACTTGACAGGGAGTTTCTGTGAGAGAAAATCATCACTCCTTAGGGACATACCAGCAATAAACCAGCATGGTACCCAACAGCATTGCCAGACACCTGCTGCTCTAAGGGATGGTGGAAAAGGGGGCTTGGCTCAGCCAGAAGTACCATGCATGGGGGAGAAGAAGTCCTTGCTAACAGTGCCAGTGGGGACTTACATATTCTCTGGGCTTAGTGTGCCACCTCATGTCCTCACAGGTATCTAGCTGGAGGAATAAAGCAATAGCAGCTCTGGCTCGTGAGGCTTCACAGTCTCACAGGGAAGCTTCCTTCACTCACAGCCCTCCCTCAAATCAGCTTGCAAATAAGCATGTGGGGAGCTCACTCCTCTGCATGGCCAAGTGAGATTAGAGACAGAATTTCATTTGTGTGGGCCTTTTGGCAAGCACCCACAGAAGTGAATGATTACACAAAAAGTCAGTTATTCTTCTGTTAAAATAAACTCCTTTTTTTCTTTTTAAGGAAGCAACAAAGCAAAGTTTCCGTGGAGTCATTAAACAAATTTCAGTTTAAAAGAATTTATCAGCACTGAAGGATTCAAAGAAAGAGAAGAATTAAGGAAGCCATAGCTAGTTAAAAAAGAAGAAAAGAGAAGAGAGGGGGAGAAAAGGGAAACTGTTTTTTTTTCTGAATGTTTTCCTTAAGCTGAGGAAGTCAAAATGATCATGGAGAAGAAAGGAAAAATGTGGCATCTGCATTAATTGGCATTAAGCACTGAAAACAACAAGCTTCAATAACTGTGTAAATTTAAATTTTTGAACTTTTCCTTTCTATCCTTCCTCATTGATATTCTTAGGGCAGTAACCACTATTTGCAAACAAAGATAAATAACAGTATTTACTGTTGCTGGAAATGCAGCTATAATTTATTATGAATGCATTTAATTTTGTGTGAATCACTTTGTAAAATTTTCATAATATAACCCAAATAAGAGCTAGACAAACAAGTAGGGTTTTTTTTTGGTCTAGTCACTGAAGAAAAAGGAGAACAAAATATAATCAGCTGAGTTTGAATCAAAACAGACATTTTGTGGGTTTTTGAAAAATAGGGATTTTTTTTTAGAATCAAGCTAATCTGTAATGACTTTGGCTTTCATTTTAGAATCTTTCTTTTTCAGTCATTATTAAATACTAAAGATAAGTGTATTTAACAAACATCAAAAGTAAACATTCTAACATTCCTAAAATTATTTTTTTCTTTGCTTCAGAAAATTCAGAAATTAAATTATTCTTTTTTTAATGTAATATCTATTTTACTCTTTATTCATCTGAATCGAACTGCGGGTGTTTCATACTTGCAAGCAATCTCAGTCCCCTAAAAATGCTGATTTATACTATTACCCCAAAATTCACACAATTTCAGTAAAAAACAGGAGCTGCTTCCTATTTGTCTGGAGTTCAAGTCTGCACCTGAAGACTCAGGATATATTTTGAAAATGAGTATTTATTTGCTTGGCTTGGCCTGACTTTGCTTGGTTGAGTAAAACCAGGCCAAGTTCCAGTAGACCCTGGAGTGACTTTAATGTTTGACTGGAAACTCCTCAATGTCTTTCTGAGGGGTTTCATGCTGAGTGCTAAAATCTCTCAGAAAGTGAAAACGACTCTACCAGTCAGGTCTTCTGGCTCTGAAAGGTCCCAAGCACAGGACAAGTTCATGCAGAGCTTCTTGTAGTACAGACAAAATGGAAATTTAGCACCTCAAATATCAGGATTCAGAGCTGGGCTGTATCTACCAGAGGTGGCCTGGTAAGAAGTCAGCTCTTAAGGCTGCTCTTACAGTGGGAAAAACAAAATGCTGCTGGGAAGGTATATCCTCCCTCTGCCCCCAACACTTGCAGCTGCTCCAGACACCTCAGCAGAAGAGTTTCCAAGCTATGGCAGAGGGAAAGCAGGCACAGGAACATGGCAATGGTAGGTCCCACCAAGCAGCATTTGGTTCCATATCCTGCCTCTAGCAGAGGCCAGGAGAGGCTGGGGAAGCATGTAAATGAGGAAAAGCATGCAGTAATATCCCCTGGCTTTGAGCACTCTATGAGCTGCAATGCTTTCTGAGCCAAAAAAAACATCTCTGTGTTCTACATCCCTCAATGGGTTCTTCTGTGGATTTATCTAATTCCTTTTGAAGCCATGTAAACTTCTGGCATGCTCAGATGCTTGTGCTAGTGCCATCAACAATATAACTGGGCTTTCTGTGAGAAAACCCTGGTTTTTTTTGTCAACCTGCTATTCCATGCCCCTGTTTGTGCTACCTCCCTACCCACCATTCCTAGATTTCTGTTCACTCCTTCCTCAGGCAAATCTTTTCCTACTCAGCACACTAAGTTTATTTTTATTTTTATTTCCTTAAAAGCACTTGATGAGGACTTCCTCAAAGCATTTCTGGAAAACTCAGTAGAACATATCAACAGGATTTTCCAGTCCAATGTTGACTGGTTGTTGGCTGATTCCTTCAAACAAATCTACAATTTTTTAATTCCCTATGTAAACAGAAGCTTGGGTCCTACTTAATAAATCATATGTATGTTCACTGGTTCTGTTCTCTGTGATAATAATCACATTTATACATGCTCATTGTTTCTATTCTTTATTATAGCTGCTACCAATTTGCTAAACGCACTTGTCAGATTTGCTAAGATTTATATACCCTCAACTCCAGCATCAAGGCTTTTTTTTTTTTTTTTCCAAATTGCATGATTTTCTTTTCATAAGCAAGGGGAAAGTTTTAGAAGACTGGATGTGAAATTTAACAGCTCGTTCCTCTCATAGCTAAATTCCTATATAACTCTTAAGTGAGCACCACATGCTCTAACTGATTTGTTGCTATTTCCAATTTTTAAAAGTCCAACTTAAACTATTCTAACTATTGTTACCTATTCTCTTCAAATATCTCTTTTTTTGCCAACACTTAAGTTTATAACAGATGAGATGTCCCATTTATAAACATTTTGGAGCAAGGATCTACCTAGCCTCCTACAGTGGATATAGCCTCAAACATTTCAATTTTTTTTAGTTGGATCACAATGCTTTAAAAGGCATTTTAAACTCTTTAGCAAAAAGTGCAAGGATTAATCAGGTTGGCTTGGTACTTTGTTACTGTCATAATCTGTATTATTGCCATCAGTTAACACAAAAAAGGGGGGGTGGGGGGAAGGAAGTTACAGATTTATAAGTTATTCCTCATAAATAATTATTTGTTTCTTAATGTCTTGTGATGAGTTGGATGATCGTAATCCTGATTTCACAGTAATTTTTAATACCACATCAGAGCCATTTACACACTGCAACCACAGAGAGCATGAGGACAGGCCAACCTGTGGTGCAATGTCCAGAAAGGATTTATGGAGCACAGTGCACTCTCATCAATACCTTTCCCCTCCTCCTTCTTTGGAGTGAGTACTGACAATGGCTTTTTTCTAGTCAAGCAAATCTGGTGCTTTATCTTCTTTACCTTCCCCAAGCATTTGTGAACTCTGAACCACAATCTGGCCCTTTTTGTTTTATTTCCATAATATGACAATTCATTATAAACATTCCCTGTCTCTAGTAATCTCAGTTTAAGATAGAAAATGAGGTAAAAGTATAGATTAGATACTGCTGAACCTAACTTTGAAGTTGTTGTATTTATGTTACACATTAGTGAAATCAGAATCCTTTATTTGGAGCAGTTGATAAATAAAGCAAAAAGGAATAACAAAAAGTAGATTCAAATAAGCGATGTCTACACATATTTGCTTAGGCAAGTGTGCTTCCCACCACACAGAGCCAAAGGCATTTCCCTCCTCATCAAGGTTCCCACAGGAAAGAAACCTGGCTAAGTGAGCTAGAATGATGCATTGCCCAATCTGAAAGTTTTGGGAGAGTGATTCTGAGGTGGTCAGAGCTTTCTTGCCATAAAAAGGCCAGACAGGGACATGAACTGGGTTATGTCTGACAGCCATAGCTCCAGTGTAGCTTGGGCATAGAAATGACTCATCCCACCTTCCATCAAAAGCAGGGTCACCAAACAATGGTGTAGGAAAAAGGTAATTCTCAGCATGTGGCACCTCTGCCTGTGCAACTTAACTCCCACTCTCACACAAATGGGCAGCTCTTCTGTCAAGCTCCTTGACAGTGGAGGAAGGTGTTTTCTGTTGTGGGTTTAAGGCAATCCCAAATTCAGTCATTTATTTTAAGCTCTGAGTTTTAGCTGAAAATCAAGATCAAGTGAAAATATTTTTAGCATAAGACCTTTCAAGGGAAAATGCTGATCTAGTTATCTACCTATAGAATAGTAATTATTTTTAAAGAAAACCTTAGAAGGTTTTGAAACTGTCAAAACTTTTTTTTTTTTACTTTTTCCCACATTTTTTTATATTTCAAATATGGTGTTACTTGAAGTATTAAAACCATAAAAATCTAAAACCTATAAGGTCAGAACTGAAAGCAGGTTTGGTGAACCTACTGCAATATTTCAGCTAGTGCACTCTGATTACCCATTGAATTATATTATTCCTGTTTATAAATGCATTTTGATTTTTTAATGTGTTTTTAGACAAGAGTCTCTGAAATAGTGGAAATTCACACAGAGCAGGCAAATGGACTCTCTTTCCAGTTCCAGCTAAATCCTAAGTTCAGAATTGTCCATCATCCTGTGCTATTTTTGCCCACAGATTAACAAATCATATAGAGCAGAGGACAGTTTTGTACTTGGGCCATTTTGACAGGTAGGAAACACAAAAACCCTTACAAAAGAATCCTGAGGCTACACCCTGAAGTGATGCACACTGGAGAGTGTACTGTTGTGTGTTTGCTGGACTCTGGTATCTAACTTTATTCAAATTCAGGAGTCAAAATGTGACCTTGGTGAATTAGATGGAAGTTTTGTTAGAAAGTTAGATGGGACCTGGACCTGACCTCAAATTTCTGCATAGAAGTGGCATTGATTTAAGGGTTTGCATCAGCAACACGTGTTTTATCAAAGCATCCTATCTCACTTTCATCCCATTGCTGCTGCCCCTGCTGTTACCATGCTGACCCCTTGCTCACACCACAGTATTAGTTCCCTCTGAAACTGAGATTTGAGTTCAGGATTTTACCGATAACTTTCAAGGTTCTTCAAGCCTTGACCCCTCTGTTCTTGCACAACCTGGTCCACATTTCTGCTTCCTTTCGTAACCTACTTTCTGTTTCTCATTTATCTCTGTTCTCCCCTCACTTTTTAAGTTTACTCTGTCAAAACACGGTGCTTTTGCAGTTGACCCCAGTGTGGTGGAACTCCATTCCTCTTGATATCTACAGATTTGGGAGATAAATCCCTCCCTCTACCTCTCCAAGATTTTGACAGCCTGTCTCATAGGGTACGAAGTGTGGTCAGGCCATGTGATACAGCTTTCATTTGCCCCAGACCTCCTCCCTCTTCAATTTTTAAAGTTAAGGTCAGACTACGTAAAAGAATCAGAGCTCACAGAAGAATAATTGGAGTCATCTGAGACTCACACAAAGGTCATGTAGGTTACTGCTTTTGAGGAATCTGTGATAAGGCAGTGCCTGAGAGGGATTTGTGATCCAAGTCAATATTCCTGCTTAGTCTAATTTATGCGAGAATTTTAAACAGATTCTAATAGGGGCAAAAGTCCTTTTACTTTGCTTCTTATCATAAAGTTTATGAGTGTTTTGGGCAATATTGGATCTGCAAAGTTCATGTCCACTTGTTTTCCTGAAAAATATTCATTGTAGCTGTTGTTACTACCTCTCTGCTACTGAAAGCTTTCCTGCCACATAAATAACTTGAAGGCACTTCAAGTATCTTTAAGAATTCATTCCTCCTTTAATACATGGCCTTTTAGAAGAGCATACTTTGATTTTGAAAAACATATGAATTAACTGGGAAAATGATAATTGCAACACCTTCTTGATTTAGCTTAGAAAAATCCTTTGGCTTTTACTCATATAATTTTGTATTTCAGAAAACCCAGGAACAGTTGGACTGCTCACAGGTTTCTTAAACTAAAAAAGAAAAAAAAAGTCCTTTCATATTTTTCCTATATAACAACAATTTTTTCATTAGTGTTCCAGGCCAGTTTTATCTTGGTTATGAATGTTATGGTGATAAGAATTAATCACACCAGTCAAACGTGTTTCTTTATGAAGATGTTTCTTCCTGTGAAGCCTTTTTCTCATCACTGCAGATTCTTGAATGAGGGCTCCAGTATGGTTAGCACTGAAGGGGGCCAAAGAAGATTTTGTAAATAACTCATTTATTTTTGTTAAGCAAGACTTAAAAATTCATAAAAACAAACTCTAAGAATATCCAGTGTTCTGCTGCTGCCCTTGCCCTAATGCAGTTTTCTGTATTTTTGACCAAACTCCATTGAAACTTCATTTGAATGTAGGTCGGGAATGAAGCATGTAACTTGTGGGGCTGAATTTCTATGAACAGGAAATGGAGACCCTGGTGTGGATGAAGAATTTGATCAGATTAACTTGGAGCATTGTAAAAACATATGAACAAAAAAACGAATATATTTGTGCTCTAACCTTCTCTTAGAAATAACAGTGTGTTTTTCTTTCTGTCAGTGAACACTTTTCACCCAATGCCAATTTGTCATTGTATAAATCAACTTGAGACGTCACGTAGCAGACAAACTATCTCTTACATACAGACTTCTTGGAACTCTGAAAACAATAAAAATCAACAAATAGTAATCTCTATTTTGCAAAAACAGAATTCAAACCTCTGTTTCAGCATTTTTTAGAACTGAAGGAAAATAGCCCTTTCAAGTGTATATTTGGAAAATCAGCACTCTTTCATTCTATTTGCAGTTCACCTTTCCAGCTGTGCAGTGTCCTGACTTGCATGTGCCATTTCAGGGCAGACAAATGTCCACAGTGATACAACAAAGCTCAAACTTGCATTGAACTTTATCAATTTGTGAAGTCTCTCAGGCTCAGGTGATTTGGACCTTTCAAAGAACCATTCAGTTAAGCCCTGTCTTAGCAAGAACAAATACTTGATAAACGTTTATCTCTTCATACCACACTTCTTTCCTAAGCTGACTGCCATGTCATCAAAACTTCATCAAAAGTTCCACCCAAAAATGGATGGAATTCAGAAAAGTGACTGTATCAAAAACATGTGGTGTTTTGCTAAAGAGAATGATTCTTCACCAGTCCCTCACAGTAGGCCTTTACTTTACAAGCAGAATTAAGCACTGCTTCCAAAATCTGTTTTCTGCGTAGTTTACAGACCTTTTCAGTGATGCAAGATTTTTGGGTTTGCTAACCAGCAAATATATGAGTTGTAAACATTCCTCAGGAGTCCAGCATCCCATAGCATAAAAAAAAAGGAATTCTTTCCCCCCACTCTCTTCCAAATCTTCTGAAGTGTAACAGATGGTTGTTATTATTTCTCCTTTTGGTTTCTATTCCTTTTATCTTTACCCAAAGTATTTCACCACTGCACATTTGTACTGTCAAATTGCACCATGGTGGAATTATGCACACTTCTGGAATGTGGGATGATCTTTTCAGTTCCTCAGCCTTCCTACCCCTTCTAGATAACTCCTCACTGCTGCTAACATTCTGCTTCTGAGAATCATTTTACAAATTATATACTTTCTCATTCACCCTCAATCACAATTTGCCATTCAGAGCGGCTTTCAGTTTTACTTTTGTTTTTTCTTTACTTTTCATTTCAAAACATCTGAATATTAAAATACTTGTAATGCACAGTCCTTTACCAAAATTTTGGTATCAGGGAGCATCTCAATCTGGACAAAAGCTATGATCCCACAGTACTTCCAGCGCTGCGTCACCACGTTTGTCATTGCTTTGGTACCTTGTTTTCTTCCTCCAGACATAATACTGCAGAGCTGAAAATTTTCGGACATATCATTCAGCCTTTCTTTTTCCTCTTTATGAGATCAATACTGTCTCCTAAGGAAACTAGCTCATCCTCCATTTTCATTTGGGCTCTCCAAGCAGTAAAAGATACCTTTCAATTGTTATCATACTGTGTGAAATATATTTTAAAATTAACATTGCTGTGGAAAAAAATTTAATTACATATGTAGTCTGTTCTAACTCCTGTAGCAAAAACATCAGCTGGCACTCAATTAGTTAAACCATTGGTCTCCATTTATACTATTCCACTTTAATGATGTACAATTTATTGTTGGACTCATTTGTTCAGTCTAGCTATGACTAATTTCACAAATTTCATCATTATTCAAACAGATCTTTCACTGTACATAGGCTTAATATTGTACTCCTATCATACCTGTTAAATAAACTAATGTACCTCAGCACAAATATTCTCTATCAGTTGCATTTACACTACAAGGCCATTAATTCTGAGTAATAAAGCAAGACACATTTTATTCACATCTTAAACTCCTCTAAAGATAAATGTTTATCCAAATTCTTGTTATGATTTGTGTTTGTGGGATGGGGTTAAAGAAGTTGCAATTTCACTTTGGAAAAAGTATTTTTTCATAATGCTTTACCCCACTTGTGGCCCCAAGAGCTATGCCTTCAGTGTCTTGAAAAGATTTCTATATGGGCAACAGGAGCATGGGTTTTAATTTGAACAAAACAGGTATTATAGAAGAAGCTGCATATGAAAGCAGCAAGAAGCCTTTGAGGTTCAAGAAGGTTTTATTTTCTTCCTACAGGGCCTGTTTGGCTCTGGCATGAAAAGTAATTTATATACATTTAGTCTTTAATAGGAATAATTATTTCTTCCTGTTGCATTTTTTCATCTGTTGCTCCTTTCTCCCCAGTGCAGTTTAACCTCTTTGTAACATATAGTTATAAAAACATTGCTTGCAACATTAATTTCAGATGTATCACAACCTCCTTTGAAGGTGGCTTCAGTTCAGTATCTGCAGCGTTTCTCCCCCACTGACTTTTCCCCAAATTTAGTTAGCTATTTTTATCCAGGAGGAGTGGAACTGCTGACAATAAAAAAAGCAGAAAAGGCAGAGTATCACAAATGTGAAAAGGAACAGATAAGCGATGAGAGCCTGACTTGTGGGTTATTGTATAATTTTAAAATATATATAAATATATAAATATAAAAATAAATAAATAAATAAATAAATAAATAAATAAATAAATAAATAAATAAATAAATAAATATTTAATTGTGGGTAAATTGTATACACTTCTGCTGGAAATTATGTCTCTATCTAATATGTATCAGGACATCCTTGCTACTCTCTTTACTCACACAGTTCAAATGTCAATCTGGCTAGCTCAATAAAGGGCCGAGGTGGCAGGTAAAAGAAGCATTTAGAAATGGTCTCATATCAGTGAAATTATGTGAAACTTGGATTTAAAAATTAGAAAATCCAGAGATGGCTGGATTACTTGTGTGATTAGACTCCCACTGAAGCTGGGAAGCTGTGAGCAGAATGTAGGGAGTGGGAATCCCTAAACCAAATGACCTCCTAAGCAATTCATAAAGTACCATACTATAGGAAAGGAGAATATTTTTTCCCAAAGTTGTCAGCCTTCTGTGCCAAGCTCAGGTTTTCAAAAAGAAGCTGGACATTTTCTCTTTCTTACACTTCCTTCAATAACCCACAATGCTTCTGTAATTCAAAATTGCCTCTTTACTTTGATACTGATTGAAGCAGAATATGATCTAGTTTCCTTTTCCAGCTCTAGTAAGCTGGTTTCGATCTACTGCACAGAAAACAAACCATAAAAATGTGGTTTTGTCAGTTTTATGCAAGTAGACAGGACTGAAAGACATGAGGGGTTAAAGGTTGAAACACTTTCAATTCATCATCTAGCCCTAGTTCTCAAGTATTTTGCTGTTCAATTTTGCAAGCACAAGACAGCAATTATATGTGGAAATTGAGAAATTAGAACTCTTACCAAGCTCAAGTATTTGTATAAGGGCACAATTTCGGGGTGGGGGGAAAGCCTGTGTAAGGTGTCCTATACAAGGACTGCAGTGTGGTTTGAAAGTGTCCCTGAAAAATATAGAATCTGTTAAAAGTCTGCTGACCAGAACTCCTATACCTGTATGTGGGGGGTAGTGGTTCTTAAAAATGCCCTTTAAAAAGAGAAGCATTTCTCCATAACTTTAGGGATAGAGAACTTTGGTTTTTTGAATATATGGCGCCTCTGAATATTTCCAAGAATTATTATTATCCAGCTCCATAGGGATATAAAGTAAGTGAAAAGCACTGAGTTGAACATTCCACAAGCATGGATAAAAAGTATTTAAGCTCCGAAAATTGGCTTCACTACAAACAACGCTAGGTTTTGCTACATTTAAAATCATAGTCTTTACATGAAGAATAGTCTTGTACTGTACTCATAAGAAACTGCTGCAATTTTCCAAGCACAAATTTACACAAGTGTGCTATTCCATGACTGATCCTCCTTCCAAAGAGCAAAAAGAAGTCTCACCTGTAGACAAGAAGATTGAAACTATCATTTTTTATTTCCATTTCTTCTTCTTTCAGTGACAACTTTCTCACTCTTCCCTTGATCCGTAGGTGAAACCAACTTGCGAAGTTTTCCCCCTACTCAGATATGAGACCATCCCCACAAACAAATAATCTACAGGACACAGCTCCTACAGATTGAATGTCATATTGTTAACCAGGGACTCTCTGCATCCAAAGGTCATCAAAGCCTCAATTCTGCTTAGAAAAAAATGCAGCAAATTTAGACTTTGTAATTTCATTTATTCATTTATTTATATTTATTCACTTAGACCTTGCAATTTAAACAAGATGTTACCAGTTCATTCAGCAATGCTTGCTGAAAGCTGATGACCTCTTTCTAAAGACAAAAAGACTGGTAGGTATTTACAAGCTAATTGTTTCCTGCTAATCTTCAGAACATGTCATGGCCACGTGGAACACAGGACTATGGAAATCCTTTTAAGAGAAGCCATAAAACCCCAAACCTATTAATTGCATTTTACCCAACAAAAAGATTTTTGGATCAGAGAATTTTCTGTGGGATAGAAATTTTGAGAGCTGACATTCACTTTCTGGAAAGTTAAATTGTGCATGAAACTTGAAAAGTTTGCTTGTAGTGATCAGCAGCCATCATCCGTATTCTGTCTCATGTACTGTCTGTGCAAACCAGAAACCACAGTGCTGCTCCTGGCTTTTTGTGGGGTTTTTTTGGTTGTGTTGGGTTTTTTTGTTTGTTTTGTTTTCTGAGGTTTTTTGGGTTTTGTTTTTTTGATTGGTTGGTTAGTTTTTTGTTTTCCCATTGTCACTATCACTCTCCTGAAAAGCTACAATGAAAACTGCTGCTACAGTGATTTGAGGATGGATGATGAATGAAGTAGAAATAGTTACAATAAAGTCTGCTTACAAAGTGACTGGGCGTAACTGACTAGGAAGAGCTGTCACTGGCCCTCAGAAAGAATTGAAAGTCAGTTCCAAAGAGAAAACTTGGGAATGCTTTGAGGATTTCCAGAAGCAGGTTATTTTTTAAGTATGTTTATACATTAGAAACAGTGTTCACTGAAGGATAGGACAATGCCTATACTTTTGTATAGCAGAAAGTCCCAACACAGTAGTAGCTCTATAACCAAAATCCCTTCTGCCAGTGTCCATGTCTAAAGAACACCATCAGAAGATATCTGGCAATATTACCTGTGTCTGCCTTACACTAATTATGCCAACAAAACCTTTCGCATTTCCTTGACTCCTGAAGAATGTCAGAGGAAGGATTCCTCTAGAAAGGGAGATGAGCCAAGTACAGTAATTTCACGACTATAAGGCGCACCCTTTTGACTAAAATTTTGGCCCGAACCCAGAAGTGCGCCTTATAATCCGGTGCGCCTTATATAATGGAGAAAGTTCAGAAATTTGCCACCCCGGAAGTGGGAGCCGCAAGGGGGGGAGGGAGTGGGCAGCCCCGGCCTGGCAGAAGCCGTGAGGAGGGGCAGGCTGGCCCAGCAGGAGCGGCGCAGGGAGGCAGGGAGCTGGCAGCCCCGGCCCAGCAGGAGCAGTGCAGGGGGGCAGGGGGACGGCAGCCCCCGCCTGGCAGGAGCCACGCGGGGAGGGAGGGAGCGGGTGGCCACATAAGCCGTGAGCTGGGGCCACCCCGAGCTGCACCTTACCAGCAGGCGACGGGGTGGGTGGGAGTGCCGAGGCCCGCGGCACAGGGAGGGCACCTGGGGCTGCGTTTAAAGGCTACGCCAATCTGTGAAAAATGTTTGCAAATTGAGCACCTGCCAGTAAACCCCACGATCACGCGATTCCTTTAATAATTCGTTACTTTGTTGTGCGCGACACAGCTCCTTGCTGCAAAAAAAGCATGTGCCTTATAATCCGGTGTGCCTTATAGTTGTGAAATTACTCTATTTGTTTAGCATCCAACCATGCTGCAATGAAGAGTGGGACAATTTGTTTTCAGAGAAGGTACAGATTAGTCTGGCTTTAGTGTCCTATCAAAGTTTCTACTGACTGTTCTGCTGCAGAGCATGTCCCCAGCCACATGAACCCCAAAATGTAAATTCAGGGGCAGAAACAGTAAGGAAAGAAAAAAGAAGCAAAGTTCTGCTGCAGTTTTGAATAATGTAAATTCAAGTAGCAACACTACTCTATTAGAATAGTAGTAAGTGGAACAAAAGTGGAAACTTAAAAATTTGGATATTCATCCTCATAAGCTCTTTCAAAGTAACTTGCTGAGGGAGTAGCATGGTGCTCTAAAGGTAATTATTCTGGTAAAAAGGGGTGAAAAAATTTCAGTGACTTGCCATGTTTTTTCAGGTTCATATTTCTTTTTCGATAGCTGAGGTACAGTGAAAGCAAAGACAAAGAGAGGATGAAAAAACTTACATTACTAAGAGAATATTTATTTTAGTCATCTTGATTAGCCTTAGTTGTTATGTCAAACAATTTTTATTCTGTTTATGGAATATAACACCTCTATAGGCCAGATGTTCAAAATGTGCCTGAACTCAGTGTCTAGTTATTTGAAGCAAAATCTCTTGCATGAGCCCTTTTGCCTGTTAGCAGTTGAGAGCAAAGGTGATTGAGATGGCCTTTACGTCAATCAGGTTTTTTTAAAAGATAAAAATAAAGCGGACACAAGTGGAGCACAGGAGTTCTGGGTTTAAAAGCTGGTATTTGTTAACACAAGCAGTAGCTGACATGACTGTAGCTACACTGAAGAGCACATGCAAATGTGACTTCGGCATATATGAATGGAAATCACACTAAGTCGCTGAAAACTGGACCTTCACTAAATTTTCAATACTTCTTTCTTAAGCTACCCGAAGTGTTGTTACTACCCAGATTTAATGTTAACTGTGCCTGATAGTTTAGGTATTTTTAGCTTTCAGAGTTCTCGATTTAGGGCCAAGTCAGTGCTGTGGATCTCCAGTGAATATTTTCCCCTCATTAGATGAATATTCTCCCTTCGCTACTCACAGTGAAATTCCATTAATATCAATAGTGGTTTGGTGTGTAGAAAACAAAATACAGATCTGTACTAAAGTTCAAGAATTACAATTTTGCTTTCTGTATTAAACTTCAGCTCTTTTATTGATTCTTTTTCTGCCCACTCTCATAAGGATAAAACTAAATTGCTTGCAGACTTCATTATAAAATTATAAATTGAGGGCAAAAGAAAAAAAATCAATGATGGAATCTGTAGTGATTAATATGTCAAACAAACAAACATTCCCAATTTCCCTATGTCTTATTTGCTCATTTGGTAAGAGACAGTGAAAAATACCCCTAAAAATGTAACAGTGAAATATTGTCTTCTTTCTGGGGAATAGAATCCACAAGTTTAAATCATTAAACTATAATTATACTCTGAACATTGGAAGGATTTACAGTAAAAATATCAAATTGAGATTAAGTCAATAAAATTAATCACTCGTAACCCTGGAGGAGCAAAAGGGTTGAAAAATGCTACAAAATTGAAAGCTACCATGAGCAAAGGGACTCAGGGAATTCATTTTAATTTACCACAGCCAAGTTCAAATACAAGCTGTTCTTTGTTATCCAACCTGAGGTATTATTTTTCATACAGACTCTCACATCTGACCAAGCCATAATCACATACTGTAGAGCTTTCTTTATCTGATTGTAGAAGTTTCCTGTTTTAGCTATACATTAACAATGAACTGCATATGGATGGGGTGGTGCCACAGAGTGGACTCTATTCTGCTCACCTAACCACATCTATCAGTGTATTAAGTGCCTTAAAGCTGGGGCTTGAGCAATGGGTAGTAAAGTTGGCCTTCCATCACTACTGTCTTTCTTTTACATGGGCCTGACAGACATTTTATATTGTGAATTCTTCGCTTTTCTAGAAGCACAGACAGCTCTCCTGCAGTGGTCTAAGAGAAAGTTATGAATTGCAATAAACTTTTCCCTCTCATCTGGGTTTGATGATTGATCATGCTGTCTAAAACAGTACCTCTCCACTCCAAAAGGAATATACTGCTCATCGGAACTGCAAATAGCAAATGTAGCCATTTCCCTTCCAAGGATTCACATGCTCTGATGATGGGCAGAGACTTCTTAGTAGAAATTATCTAAGAAATGAGGTGTGAGTATAAAAGGTTGAGAAGGACATAGGAAAGGTTGTGTAAAGGACACGCAATCAACCCCCTAAGAAGTATTTTGTAATTTGAATAGAACATACTTTTGCTTTTGGATCTGAAGTGACCTGGTAACTCTGCTCTGAAAATCAGGATGAGTCTGTGAACTGTGGGACTGTGCACTATGGTTGAATTTTAGTTTGGCTGCAGAAATTTAGATTCTTCCTCTAGCCATTTTAAGAAAATTAAAACCAATTGACAAGATCTCTTTTGCTGCAGTGTGGCCACCTCTATTAATTTCAGATATTAGCCATCTGATTTTACAGCTACGAAAGTGGATACAGCTGTGTTTGAAGACTTGGAAGTAATGGAGAAAATTGCTTAATACATGATGTAAAGTAACACTTCCAAGTGCAATCGACCAAAGTTCAAAGATTTTTTTTTCAATGAGTACTTTGAAAAACTACCAATGCAGGAACTATTTATGTTACCAGAAATAGTGAAGTAGGGGCTGCATGAAAAAGTACATATGTCATTGCCCATTCATAAGCAAAATCAAACATCGTAACCAGAATTTGCAGTGAAACTGTTTCAGTGAGAGTATAACCTATGATAGTGCAGCTCCACATGATCAGCCTGACATGACTTTCCTTTCAGAATATTTGCAAGAATTTGCTGAAACCTTTGTTTATTTACAAGATTTCCACCAAAGCTAGTTTAAATAGACATTTTTTAAAAAAATATTTCCAGAAATATACAGCAACCATCTGCAGGCAAGTTTATTTCTGAAAAGACATTTATGAATTTACATCCAACATAAATAAAGAGCTGGTAGGCAATTAAGCTGGAAAATGTGCATTTTTCAGACAGAAAATAAACATTTGTTTCCAGCCAGTTGATGTACAAGTACCACAATTTAAAATGTGAAAACATAACTTTCTGCACCCAATGTTGAGACTAACTTTCTGCTTTAAAAACAGAATGTCTAATTGTTCTTGATGGTACAAAATTTTTTAATTCTTCTCCATGTGGAAGATCCACATGATTTAAAAGCGATCTTCACACTCAGCTTTATTCTTACTATATATGCAAGATCTTCTTAATGAGCTATGGCCTGCCACACATTTCAGGAAAATGTGTGTTTCAAGTCAAAAGAGAATTTTGCTTGACTGTCCTTGAAAAAGGACTTTAGGACTAAATGTAAATCCTGGAATTATTTTCCTGTCACCTAGGGACATAGGTAAAAATTTAACTTTATTTTAGGCTGCAAATTCTTAGGTGGAAAGCACTGAAGACCACTATAGTTTTGCATCAGTCTCTCTACTGTAAAGATAATTTTGCTACCAAGCCCCAGTTCATTACTTTCCTCATCTAGTACCTTTAGTCTGAAACATTTTTCCATTGTTTCCATCCTCACTGATGTTCCCTATATTTTATACTCTACATACTTGAAGAACATCCAGCTATTCCTTCAGATATACAAGACTTAAAATAACATAACAGTATTTAGTTAGCTAAAGATCTGATAATATATAGAATATTTGGAATAGGTTAGGCAGAAACTATTTGGCTATGAAATATCACATGTAGCATCTCTGTAGCTCCTTGTGAGAAAACTGATCAATTCTTGTGATAGAAAAGTTGTGAAAAAAAATAATGATATAGTTACAAGCCATACTATTTTGTAAGGTTTTTTGTATATATAAGCAGATCAGAAGATGACTCGCCATATCTCACTAGCATTATTAATTGGAAACTGCATTAATGCTTTTCTTAAAATTAGAGTTACACAGGCTTGGGTATTCTGGGATTACAAAAAGAGTGACCAATCGGGAATATGACACAAGGTTGTTCATTTTTCATTCACTTGGACTAAAAATGTATTTCTTACGCACAGGAAAAATGAGGTGGCACAAGTATACTGGTCTTGCTGAAGAAAAAATAGGATAACATAGGTCTTTGAAAACTTATTTTCTTGTAAATAATACCTACAGATTGTTCTTATGCTCTAAGCCATTAAAGCTGAGAAGAATAAAAACTTTACAAGTTTTTTAACAGCAGAATTTAGGTGTGGTTCCCCGACCTGCTCATGGAATAAATATGTGTTTGGAAGGAGTGAGCTAGTGGTTTCTGAGTTGTGCTGTTCCACTCCATAAAATCTCTAACAGCATTAGCAGCTCATCCACATTATTTAATCTCCAAAGTATTAACTTTTACCCTCACTAATATTTATATAATCTTTGGTATTTGCCTAGTTTTAGTTTACATTTTGTTTTAGAGAAAGAAATGTATGTGGAGGGCAGGTCCATTAGTGTCTGTGGCACAGGATGATCTGGATGCATGCTCTGGCTACACAAGTCCCTATAGAGTGCCACAATAGGGAAGTTATATAAGAATAAAAATCTTGCTATACTTGCCCTGTACCTTATATATGTACCCTAACTAGTCAAAATTGTCCACCATCAGAAGGAGGAGTCCGTGTTAGCTGGGTTTGAGTTTAGGTGGTACATTCATATATTCTTAATGTTTGCATTTCCACAGTACTCATCACAGGCTCAGTTAAGAGTCAGGACCCCCTCTGCTAGATACTACACAGGAACATTCCTGTCCAAAAGAACTTAGTAGGGCAAAAAGTGAAATGGATACACTTTGTCAGAGAGGGGCACAGAAATACCAAAACAAATAAGGGATTTGCTCACTACACAGAGAACAAAACCAGCAAATCTATTTCAAGTGTTGTCTAACAACTTCTCTCTATTCCCTCTACGTACTGAGAGGGATGCAGAGTACAGTAATTTCACGATTACAAGCCGCACTGATTATAAGCCGCATCTCCGGGTGTCAGCAACATTTTGTTCTTTGTTCATACACAAGCCCCACCGAATTATAAGCCGCTCTGTCATTCGCAGCGAGGACCCGTGTGTAACAAAGTTGCCAATTAGTAACAGAATCACGGGATCGAAGTGTTTACTGGCTCGGCTTGGGCCATGAGGGCTCCACCTGTTCGGGGCTGCCAACGGGGCTGGGTGGCCCAGCTCGGTGCTGCCGCTTGGCGGGGCCGCTCGGGGTCGGCCGCTGCTGCTGCCAGGCTCACTCACCCTGGCCCGGCGCTGCGCCGCGGTGGCAGGGGGGCACGGAGCCTGCCGGCACCCATGGCGGCAGCGGCAGGAGGGGAAGGAGCCCGCCGGCACCCGCTGCAGCGGCAGCAGGGGAGGACGGGAGTCCCCCACCTTTCCTCCGGGCCACGAGGATGGCAGCACAGAGCCCCCCGCCTCTCCCCCAGGCTGCGCTGCCTGAAGGAGGGAGTCCCCTGCCTTCCCCAACCCGCGCTGCTGGCAGGGACCCTGGCTCCACCCGCCGTGAAACAGAGTAACCAATTTGTAACAATCGCATAAAGCCGGGTTTTGCTGGCAGGTGCTCGGCTCGGCATCCTGGCTGGCACTTCCGGGGTTGGAAATGTCAGAAAATTATTCACATATTAGCCGCCCCTGAGTGTAATCCGCATTTCCAGGGTGAGAGCAAAATTTTAGTCAAAATTATGCGGCTTGTAATCGTGAAATTACTGTACCCCTGATGTTGCAAGTGCACTGTAGACTGAACTTGGACCCCTTGCCTCTGGTTAACAAGAGGAAAATCTCTGCATTATAGAAACCATAAGCTGTGTATGTTTGGAGAGAATGGCGATGCTGGAATAATACGTGGAATCCAACGCCCTGTTCTAAAGCCCGCGCACCACAAAACAAAGGCTTCCTGTAACAGAAACTCTCATAGAGACACCTGAGAGTGTTCAGGCAGTAGGACACAGAGTCCCACCACTTGAGAGATCTGCAAATAAAGATGATGGAGGCTTCACTCCAACAGAAACTGAGACTACTGTGTCCTACCTGTGGACTATGGTAGAACATCACAACCTCCAGTCTCCATTATCTTCAAAGAGTTTACTCCATGCCTGTGCAAGCATTAAACTCTCACTCCCACAAACAGCTTTTCTTTCCCCTTAAATTATGTTTTTCATGACAGGCAAGGAGGATTTTAACCTGTACGGGAGTTCACACAATGAGCAGAAAAATCAGTTCCTAGATGTGCAACAGCCGGGTAACGTCTTGAATATCCAGCTTTCAGGTATATAAATCCTCACTGTAAACCACAGTAAAGTCAAGCTAATAGTCTTCTGATGCTCCAATATTCCTCAAAATTAATTTTCTATATAGACTACAGTAAAAGGTTTCCTAGAGTCAGCTAGTCCTAGAGTCCTCAGTATAAAGGACTAGAGACTCCATGGATTACTTCATTGCTAAATGAGATTTAAATTACTATTATTGCATGAATATTTGCAAAGTGAGACAAAACCTTCCATATCCTGAAGAGAGATTTTTTTTTAATTATTTTTTCTATTTTTTTTTAAATCTGGAAAGTTTTCTGTGCACAAAGAAAAGAAAAAAAAGATACAAAAAAGAAAAATGAAAAGAAGAAGTAGAAAAAGTAGAAAAAAAGCTTTAAAAGTGTAAGTAGTAGAAGAGAGGGAAAGAGAAAAAAATTAAAATGAAAATGAGAAAAAAAGTAAATAGAAAAAAGCAAAGACATGAACCCATATTTAAGTTTTACATTTTGCATTCCTTAAGAATTCTGCTTATTTAAACCAGACTTTGGAAACGTTGCTGTAGTTTCAGACTGTAGAGCAACAATTTGCAATGCTAAAGATATTTCCTTTTGGAGTACTAATCCAGAATGCTTTTTTTCTTTTCTTTATTTAAGAATATTTTAATTGGAATGATTTTTTTTTTTTTTTTTAGTTCACTTAAGCAAGCAGTTTTCTTCTAAAATATCTAGACTTCTGTTAGCACTGTTAACTACTTCATCTTCCTTCCTATGCACATACACGTCATGTCTGGAGCAAAGCTAAATAAGAAACACATGTTCCATATAAACATTTAGATACTTTGCATATAGATGGTGCTTAGCTGGAACAGCTATAAAGGAATAAACCAAAAGGAAACAGTAGGTGAAAGACTCAGCATTTTAGTAAGAGAGCAGGAACATAAGCAATTAATCATTAATATGGAAAAAGAAACGGAAGGCAATAGGAGGAGGAAAGTAGTTAATAGAGGAGAGGAAAAGGTTTGGTTAAGCTTACAGTTGAGGTGAGCCTCACCCAACCACAGTTTGAGTTTGTCTAAAATACATATCCAGGGCTACACTCTGCCTCGATGGAACCGGTGTCAAATCCTAAACATTCATTTTCCATAGATACAAGTACGAAGAGAATTTGTCCTTTCATCACTCCATAAATGTGCTGGATGTATTGTTTACATTTCAAGTGTTCAGAATCAAAGACAACAATGTAACTCAGACAGGATTAATTGCATCTGGTAAAATGCAGAGTAACTCTACTAAAATAAACTCTGATACTTAATTTTGTTGAGTAAACTTCCATAGAGTTACATAGATTTATCATTGTGTAACACAGATTAAAAGCTAATTCAGTCAAAAGCAATATTAGAGTGAGTGGTGCCAGACTTGTCAAGCCTCATACTTCACACATGAGCCATTCCTCTGGCTCCATCTTGCTCTCTTCAGTGTGGTGTTTCTGTCTCAGGCGACCACACAACCGCTCCTCAGCTTCCTTCCAGCTCTGGGATCCAACATCAGATACATGAGTTAATATTGCTGACAGATCCTGTTTGGCAGATGTGGTCCTGGGTGAGGAGGGAGGGATGCTGGAGCAGGCTCCACAGCTGGGAGCTGTTGGTCTGGAGGGAAATCCCACCCTCCGAGTCCTGCAGGTAGGCAGCACTTCTCCAGCTGCAGCCTCACTCCACTGTCTCTTTCCCCACGTGGCCCAAGACCCAGGTTCCCTCTAAAAGCAGAGCATTCCTATAAAAGCAAAACTGAGCTCTTAACCTCAATGACAAAAGCATGTAAAGGAAACTACTTCAATGATTCTCATTATAATGAGGCGTTTTCTAAAGAGAAGAATAAATTGATAGGTAAGGTGTCACCATTGTAAGAAATTTTCCATTTTCTTAACATTTTGTGGGACATGATAGTTCATAACTATTGCATTTTTCGTTGTGATCACCATAGTGATGCACTATAAGTGGATAGTCTCTGTGAAATATACTTTCCTCCTAAAAAGAAAATTAAATACTGTACACTGCTGAACAATGTGTATTCTTTTTATTTTCTAGACTTGCAGACACATCCAGGCCAAAAAATGAGAGACAAATGAGAACTAAAAATTTCTGATAAGGGCAATCCCTGTACATTACATAAACATATATTGTAACTTGTTCAGCTCTTATGATGCATAAAAAAAAAGATTGCTGCTTTCTGAAAATTTTTTGCAATACCTACCTGATTAGTGGATATACCATTGTTCATTAAATTACTAATCAAAATATTCCTTTATAGCTAAATCAAATTATCTAGTAACAGTAGTCTCTGGTTACAGTCCTACTTTTGATTTTGATGTGCAGAGATAGTCCTGCTACTTTGAGGTTATTTCCTACAAATGAAAAAAAAAAGACAGTGAATTTTAAGATTTGACTTGCTCCAGGCTACAAAAAGGTTAAGAGCCAGACTCTGTCTCCATTTTGCCAGGTCTGGCAACAATGAGGCTGGGAGATGGGGTAGGGGGTCAAAACACAGTGAATTTCAGCGACTCTTTCATCTCCATCTTTCATCCATTATCTTCATCACCCAAGTGAAATTGTCTTTTAAGGATAATTAGGAAGCAGTTTAGTTTAGAGCAGCCCTGTGGCTGTCCTAAAACAAATGGTTAGAAAAAGAATGATAGAAAATAGCTTCATTTTTTTCTGACATGGAAGCACATGGGACTTAATGAAAAATATACAGAATTAAAACCAGAGAAAGCTGAAGATTTCCTGGCTCTTAGTTCTGTCTGAAACCCCTTATTCCTCATTCAGACACAGAGGGACTTCAGAGCTTCATTCAGACTAAATCCCTAGTGGAGTTCTCTACTAGATAAGAGTATAGGTCCTTGGATTACAAATTAGGAGGTAGATGTCACTGAAATTCAGCAATTATCAACTTTTCAGTTCACTGTCAATAATATAAAATAGATTGAAAAAATTTGTTTTAATCTCAGTGATAATAAGTCTTTCTTGAATCCTCCTAAAATAAATAAACAAACAAAAATTACTTTTGAGGAAAAAAATATTTTATTCAACTTTTTACATTTCAGGATTCTTCCCACTCTTGAAAAAAAGAAAAAGGCTTCAAGAGGATGAAAAGATACATCAGGCAGTCTGCATCTCACTGATGCTAACCTAATCTATCAACAGCCTGGGAAATATGTGGCTTGACAAAGGGAAGCAGATGTGCTCTTAATCCTCCTAGAGCAAACTATGGGATGGGTATCCTCAATCATCCAGAATGGTTTTTCTGGTGCCCTTATGTCTCTTGGTAAGGATGAACAGAGTTATTTGTCATGGAATCAGACATTCACTTGGGATTTGTGTACTTTTTAGTCCTTTGATCATACATCTCATATTTTACCTTAACTGAACCTTCATGGACTTTTGAAGATAATCATTGCTTTCCATTTTTCATCAGAGAGAGCTACTGGCATGAGCAATCATCCCTCTCTGCAAGCTCTTCTCTTGAAATTAGGAAGCCACTTCCCCAGCCTTCTGACAGGCAAATAGGATACAGTAGGTGACAGATTCAGGCTTTTTTTTCAAAGAACAGTTGCTAAATCTTTGCTACTTCATGTTAATTGGAAGGTTGATTAATCTTTCACTGGTGAGATCCAAGAGAGGTGAGAAAACATCTTCAATGCCAAAATGGAAGTAGTATTTCTTACACCTTGTTCGTGACCAAGACACCATGGCTTGTGTAACACAGTGTGCAGAGAGCAGTCACTGAGCTCTGCCTGGCACTCTCTCCAGCACTGTGCATATGACAGGCTAAGGCAATATCAGCCCATTTTTGAGACAGGAAAGCTGCCTTTACCAGTTTGCAATGAAACTAGTTTCCTGCTTCATGAGCAAGTAAAGGAGAGAAAGCACCGTCCTTTGTTGATGAAGCCAGATGTCCAACTTAAAAGTCTGAAAACACCAAAAAAGAATGCAACTTGTATTTTAACACAATATGCACAATGAACCCAATTCCTTTGGCTTTTGTAGGAAAGAGTGGAGATCAGATCAATGCAGTCATCAGTGAACAGCATTATTGTGAAGAGAATATGAGCTAGGGTCAAAGCAACAGTCCTAACTCTTCTATCAGCAATTTTCTCTGAGACTAGAGTGCCCTTCATCATTCCGCAAATTCATCAGAAAAAGAAGAGAAATACACAGAGTATTCTTCACTGCAGCAAAACTAGACTGACTTTTAGCTACTGCTCTAAACATCACCAAAGCCAGGACCGTCATTCAGAATTTTGGAAGTGGGTAAATGGTTCATTTCCTCTGTACACATAGTGTCCTTGGCAAAACTGTGTACAGTGCAGTATAGCAACCCTCTTGCCTTGACTGAGAAAGGACTGTAGCCTTTGTTTGAACCTAACCTCCTTTACAAGATATTTAAAAGTTTGGTGTATTGGATTGATCACAGGACAAGGTATTGGGCACCATCACACAAAAGACTGTGAGTATTTTGCATGTTGAAAAACAAAACAAAGGGCAAGTGATTACTTGTAACATAATCAGGCAGACAGAGCTGTGGCTGAAATACAGGTCTCTTGCCACCCAGATCCATGTGAAAATTGCAAGGCTGCTGTTTCTACAATCACATTACTTGACCTTTTCATGTCTCATTCTCCCCCAAAGAAAACAATATGCCCGAAGACTTTTTCATCTTCAGTTTTTCATTGGCATAACTGGTGTGGCTAGCATTAATAGCACACTTTGAAAATATAAGGTACTTTGTTAGAAAGCAGAAAAAATGTTAATGGTGAAATGCTTGGTTATATACAGAAGGAACCAAAACATGGAGTTAAACTGCTACAGGCATCCTCCACAGAGGGAGTACCACAGGAGCCTTCCAAAGCCCAGACTGGCTCAGGATAGAGAAAATTAATTAAGTCGTTCTGTGGCACTTTGCAACTCTGGAACTGGACCCTAGTGGGGGTACTACTACAGATGTTTACCATGATTTGACAATCTTTTTTATGCAGCTAAATTGTTCATTGACAAAAGGCAGTGCTGTATTGTGTTAACTAGAGAAAATGGGTTGTTTTGCATAAAACTGAACAGTGATACAGGAGTCCTGGATTCAGCTGCTATCACCTATTCCTGTAGGACCTTGAGCTAGTCAATTGGTCCTTCCATTCCTCAGCTCCCTCTATGTAGCAATTTCACCAGCAAAGCTTCTGGGATTGACAAAGGAATTGGTAGGAAAATTTCTACATTTAGTATTGTATATTGTATATGGCTATCAGGGCATAAGTGATACAAAATCTATGGCTCTGTATTTTCTAGACAGAAAGTATAAGCAATTGTTCCATTTTTCAACGTTAAAAATTTCATCTGGTTCTATTTAACATTTTCTTAAGCATCCCATTTTTTCTTTCCCTTAGCTGCCAATGTTTTATGATTAGAAAATATTTTGTTCTCAAAGTCTCACTACACTTTCATTGCCATGTTTTTACGAACTAAGTGACGGAGGAGATAAATGAAGGCTCAGCCGTCCGTGATTGGAAAAAAATAAAAAAGCAGTTCAAAACTTAACAATGTGCCTTAAAAACCAGAAAAACATAGATGATTATCTAGTGGTTGCTTCCATGAAGTGATTTTGAAGGATGAATATTTAAGGAAAATTTTCAAAATATTATGTTTTCCCTGAATTGTTTGATTTGTTTTATGAAATAAAAACACTCCTTTTCCCCCATCACCTTTAAATTCCATATATGACCCTCTAAATCAATTATATAGGCACAGACAATGCCGAGGAATATAACCTGGTACTGTAGGTATAAGCCATGATGAATATAAAGACTGCAGTAAGGGTTCAAAATCATTTAGTAGTCATAAAACCAAAATCTAAGCTGTACCTTGTTTACTGAATTGCCAAAAATAAAGATATAGCCTGTTCTACCTAAACAAGATTTCCGTGCAGCCATATATTAAATATACTCTCAGACTTTCAAATTAACTACTCACTGTGCTTCACAATTCAGCGCTGGTGTTTGGACTGAATTTTAGTGTTGCACTTACTCCACCTAGCTGCAAGCTGCAGGAAGGCCAGCTAGACAAAGACCAAACTGGACTTAAGGAAAGGAGTGCAAATCTAATTTAACTAAAAGACAGAACGTTATTTTTTACAGAAATAAAGCTTAGGATATTTTGAGTTATGCTCTCTCAGTACTGGTTAACAACTCTTCGAGAATATATTCTATTGTGTGTTGCTAACACAGCAGTTAAGCTGCAGTTAAGTGTAGCACTTCTGCACTTTACAGAAAATCGACGTCACAAAAGCATTCTTAAGCATTCTTAAAGGTGCACAGTGGCACACCAAGAAGTTCAGAAATGTAGAAACTAAAATTCTTTACTGAAGTAATTTCTTCAGTAATTTCATGGCATGCACTATGTTTCAAACTTTCATCAGTTTGAAACATTACCTTCCCCTATAGAGAAACAAACCAAAATCAGATCAACAACTTCATTATCTCAATTCTCATCTGCTTACACAGCAGCACTCCATGTCCTCTGTCTGTCTCAGTCTCCTTGAGAACCACACAGTCCTTGCCCCGGGCACATGGGGGGAAGGTTCCTCTGCCCATTTTACAGAATCACAGATCACTGAATATTCTGAGTTGGAAGGGACCCACTAGGGCCATCAAAGTCCAACTCCCAGTCGAGTAAGTTTTAGTCAGACTTTGATTTCCAAACAATGCTTCTTGCTAAGAAGAATTTAACAGAGCTGCCCTTTCCTTTCCCTCGTCCCATTTGTTCTCACTGCTGCACAAAGGGAACGAGTTAAAATAGAGCAGAGGAGAAGGGAAGAGAGAGCCCAGCAGAACACTTTAGAATGAGCATGGCTAGAACACCTGCAGGAATAGAACTTCACAGGTAAAAGGGGCTCAGGAATAATGGGCAGGGTACAAAAGCCAGGGTACAACACAACTGTGTTTGTACAAGCTAGTTATGTATTTACTTCTGCCTGGTAAAAGGTTGTAAGAGTTTCCTGTGCTTTTGTAGCACATTATTGGTTATTTAGAGATGGCATAAAGAAGAAATCATTCACAGTGAAGCAAAATACTGCGGGGGATGGAGGAGGTAAGTGAAGAGGGATGGAATTTCAGTTAATAAACTGTAAATACATAAAAAACATAAATACATAATTTCAAATAAACATTTATTACATAACGATACTAAAAGCATTCTTTTTTGTACTTAAAAGCTTCCTTTTGTGAAAGGAACTTAATGAGTTGCTGTGGTTAGAAATCACTGAAATTTCTTTAAAACCTTTTCCTGTACAATAAAGAGAGGCCCAAATTTAAGATGGACCCAGCAGTTAAACAGGACCTATCGTCCAATTGCAATTTCAAGAAAAATCGCTAAAGAGGGAAGCTCAGTTTAGGGGATCCATTCATAAGCTCCATAACTGAAAAAGAGCTTGCTGACAGTGAGAAAAAGCAGAAACAAACTGTAGAAATCACATCTCCAGAAATTCCCTTGAATGTGATAATGGGTGTAGCCTGGTGGTCTGTACAAGTGAGAGACAGCAGAGAAGCAGGAAATCAGGGAGAAAGATAAGACTATAAACCAGCAAATGCAGTGAGCTCCACATAGAGCCTAGAGAGTAAGTAAAATGGCTATTGCTGTTATTTTTGGGAAATTTGCCCCTATAAGGAGACTAAAGAACTGGTATTTTTATTATTCATTGTATTTTTTTCTAAAATCTGCTAGCAGTTTCTTTGCTGTTACTAGTAGCTGCAATACTAGAGCCACATTGGCTGTGCCATGAAAGTCAGCTGAGTCCCTCCAGCCTGTCTCAGGAGTGAATTTGTACTGTTGTTAACAACCAGGGGTCTGTAACTGCCTCATTTCCCCTCATGTGTGAAGATCTCATAAAAGCCTACTCTCTCAACACTTGTGATTTCTGCTTCAAACCAGCCCTGAAAATTCCTTCTCCTACAAGCCCTGTGCTAAATGAATCAATAGTGCACTCTTTACTTTCTTGTTAAAATGTGGCTTTCAAAAGCTTAGCAGAAAAATAGAACTCGACAAGAAGCACATATTTTATCATAAAAAACGATATTAGTTCCTCATCCTATTCTTTCACTATTGCTGTTTCCATGATATAAGGAACCATATGGAGTCAACTCCAATTGCAAATTCTTTGGGATAGTATTCTCATTTTTTTTAAATAGCAGCATTGTTTTAGGAAGGGATGTTAAAAATTTAGAATCATCATGACCCTAACAAAGTACACACCCAATCCTCTTAGTCAAAGGTACTGTCCTTCCCTGAGATGTCATGCAGATTCACATAACTTGATCAAATTTGTCAGCAGTGAGATCTGATAAAGTAAAATAATAGTTATTAATTAGTTTATTAATAATTACAGATATAATTGAAATTCAGCTGGTGGCAAATGGCACACAAAAAAAAAAAAAAAAAAGTCTAAGGCATTAAAAGCCCAAAGCAATTTTTATTTTGACTGCCAAATAAAGTTTTAAAATTTATTTTTGGCTTTGCATACAAAAGAACCATTGTAAGGCTTTTAGCAGTACTTTTTCTGTCTCCCCTTCATCTTAAAAAACTAACATTAATCATTAAAAGTCTTTTAAAAATACCATAAACATAGAATTTGCATGCCAGTTTCATCTCTATCAACATGAAACATTTGGAATTCCTTTTGCCCTCAGACGTTGAGTTATCTCTGGCAGGAGCCACTGAACAGATATTTGTTTGTTTTGCCCTGGCTCTCAATACCTCAGCTAATCTAGAACCTTTTTAGCCCATTCCTTTGGACAGAAAGTTGCAGGCAGGCGTGTTAAGGAAAGTGAGATCTGGATTTTTCCTGCTGTTGCAACTGCATTGTCAAGAGCCCATCTCAGATAGAAAAGTGATATCGTACCTTAAACTAGTCATTCTCTTCTAAGACCAATTTAAAAGTAATAAATTTTAGCTGCCTTGCTATATTTGGGTCTCTTCTTAAATTTTCTGGTTTCAGATTGTGTCAGGAAGAAGTTGATTGTACATTTATTTGACTGGAAATTCAGGATATTGCTTTTTACAAGGATTCTACTCTCAATATCTTACAGCAAAGGCTGTGTGCTATTCACACATATTGTTCCCAACAACAGCAAACCTATTGTTTGGCAAACTTGAGATGTGTTATTTAAAAAAAAAAATCCACACTTTTAAAAGATTTATCTTATTATTACTCTGTGGGGAAAAGAAAAAAAAATCATTTCCCTCCTGAGGCAATCTTTTAAGCACCACTTACGACTCTCTCCAATAAATTGGATCTTCCTGAACAGCTAAACTTATATCTAAGATAATCTGGTAGCAGAAAGGATTTGCACTCCTATAACTCATGTCTGCACATTTCCTATGTAGAAGTATATGACCTCCCATACAGTATAATAAAGTCAAGCCATTGACAGTGTCATAAGATAGATTGTCTTTTTAATTACCTCTGTTACTGGGCTCCCAGAGGAGGAATATAAGAAGCTTAACAAACACTGAAATGTCTACAAATAGGAATAAGTCCCAAGGCATGTCCAGGTCAATGTCCAAAGTGTACTGAAAGCTAGGACACCTGCCTAACTGAAGCAGCCAAACTAAAACAAGTATTTCTGCCACCAGCAGCCTCCCATAAAATGCACAAAACTCTAGTAAGATATTGAGGTCAGACTCACCTCTAAATTTATCAGGATTCTCATTTCTGTGGAGAGCAATTTCTTTGGAAGGAAACTCCTAGACGTTCATACAAACTACAGATTCTAGTGCAATTACAACTTTGGGAACTCTGTGCATACTCATCTTTCTTCACATACAGATCCAAAAATATTTTCAGTGAAAGACACAATGGCTAAACTAGACCAAATGGAACTTGTACATAAGGTTGCCTCCCAGAAACTATGTGAGTCTTCATATTTGTTTTGGGGTTAATTTTCTTTTTTGTAGCTCATACAGTGCTGTGTTTTGGATTTCATGTGAGAGTAATTTTGGTAACACACTAGTATTTTTATTGTTGCTAAGTAGTGAAAACATTAGTGTGTCACCAATTTTATCCCTAAGTCAAGGACTTTTCAGTTTCCCATGCCCTGTCAGAGAGTAGCTCCACAAGAAAGTGGGAAGGGGCACATCCAGGACAGCTGACCTGAACTGACTAAAGGGATATCCCATACCACAGATCATGCCCAGTATATGAACTGCAGAGAGTCAGTAAGGAGCTACAGGTGACTGCTCTGGGATAGGCTGGTGGTGAGCAATTGCATCGTGTATAATTTGTTTTTCCTGGGGTTTATTACAGCTTTTCAAGCTGTTTTCTGTAAGAAATTAATTATTTTTAAAGGTATACAGTGTGTAGATGAAACAGCACTTCCCTACACAAAGTACAAGTGCAGGCTTTTGCTCTGAATTATCTCAGAGTTCAGATGTTCTTTTCAAATCCCTTTACTTTAGAAACCATGACAGAAAATTACTTCCCTCCTGAAATTTATTTTCAGTGATAAAGAAACATTGCCATTTACCAGCTCCGGCTGGCTGGTTTTGACCTTCTTGTCTGTAATATAGGCAAATTATTCTGCAATAAAAGAAGAGGATTTTTATTGGGTTTTAATCCTTCTCCATGATGCTGAGACAAAGTGGGTTTAACAATATAGGCCTGCATAGAACCTTCTCATGATTTTTGTTGAGGCCTCTTTAACAGCCATACAATTCCTACTCTGCCATCATTTCTCCCCTGTCATGGTATTTTTCCTCAGGTCTGCCAGTAACATATTGCCATTTTTTGTTCCAGTCTTTAAAATAGCTATCATCCTAGTAATACTTAAGAATCTATAGTCACATTGGATAGAGAGAAGAGTAAGGAAATATGTTTGCTTTTCTGAATGATTTTTCTTCTGAGGACGAAGTAGTTTTTTTGCACTGAGAAAATTCTGCAATGATAAAGTACCCACCATTTATAATCTCTGATAAGAACTGAGAAAACTTTACTAGACAGAAGAATGAAAAAGCAATAGCAGAAAAATTCCTATCAATTTTTCAGGGAAAGATTAAAATCAAGAATGGTAACACTGAAAACATAATTCAGCTTTTCTGAAGATTGCAAGTTAAGAAACATACCTTATCCAGAAAGAATTTTTTAAGGTTGCACAATGAAAAAACAACCATTCTTTCTTACATTCTTTTCATATACAATTGCAAAGATTTTACATTCCCTATTAGGCTAACATCAACGATCACACTGATGAGATAATAATTTTTCTGTATCTTACAAAATTCAAGTAAAAACACTAGAGTCGAAGAATAATTCTTTTATTCTTTATTTAACCTTCAGAAAACACCATATTCTCCCTCCATCTTACAGTATGCTACTTACAAAATTGCATCAGGTTACACAGGCTGAAAAGATACTGAAAATTTGTAAGGGTGATTATACCACTGATTTTCTGGGCAGTCTGCTGCCACTCATTATCATTCTGCCATTCTCATTCTTCATATCTAATCAGAAATCCTCATGCTGGCTTCTATCCTTTCACTGTGTACCTCAGAGGCAGAGTCTGGTTCCATCTTTCCTCTGCTTGCTGTTTAGGGAGCAGAAGCTTGCTACTAGCTGGGTCTCCACTGTTCTGCCATTCCTTGTCCAGGCTGGACAAATGCAGTTCTGTTAACATCTCCTCATTTGTCAGGTGCTCCAGCTCCCTGAATGTGTCTCAATGAACTTCCCACAATGAACTTCCATTTTTTCAATATCTCAGCTTCATTTGGAGATGGTCTCAAACCACAGTCCCATTATCCAGATGGCTGGAACAGCATTCAGAGGAAAATCAGGCAGGATATATGAGCATCTAACAGAGATGTGTATTTGGACTTTAAAATTAAAAGCCTCAAATGAGTCTTTCCTTTCCAAGACAATCATGTCTGCTTTGAAACATATTGCAAATTTTATATCTCATATGTACAGTAATTAGTTAGAATATAATATTTCATTAATTACTTCCCAAAGGATTCCACACTGCTATCAAATAAAATGGGCCTTACCCTTTCTAGCAGCCAATGGGCACTATTTTTTTTCCAGTTAAAGGCTACTATTGCTGTATTTTGCCTTTGTAAAATTTCTGCTTTCACATACACACTAATAAAAAAGAAGTTAGGATTTTTTGTTTCATCCTCTGCATTCCTTAAATAGAGAGAAAATATATATTCCTTAACAAAACCTTGGGGTTGGGGTAAATGGTATACAGATTTGTCATTACTTGTAATTTATCATGCAGTTAAATTATAACTTCTAACAATTAAGTAATCTTTCAAATATATCTCCAGTTATTGCCCTAATGATTCATTATTTTAATCCTCTGACAGTAGTAAAAAGGAAGTAATTGCTGTTCTAGTCTGGCATGTTTCACTCCAATTTTTACTCCCTATAAATATGTTACAGTTCTTCCACTGGCAGTCACAGAATCTCTCTATAAAAGCAGCATTTACTGCAGTTTCTCTCAGAGCCAAGGAATACATATGAAGCTTGACATTCTGGAGTATCTGTTTTCAAGCACCGATCTACAGGAGTTATCAGAATTATTGCTCTTACTATTATACACTGCCTTAAAAGTGCAGCTTATGGCAATTTTTATGTGTTCACTATAAAGGGAAAAAATGGCATTGCATAAAAATGAATGTTGAAATGAACAAAAAGTCTTCACAGAATCACTGTAGGTCTCCAGGATGTCTACTTGTTTGGTTGCTGGTAAACAGCATAAAGAGAAATAAAACCAATCTCAGAACTCCTGAAGGCCCTTCTCATCTTAATTATGCACCAACTGCAAATATAGAAAACTGATATTTTAAAAACAAGAACTTCCATTAACTCCTCAGGGATGTGCATCAATTTTCTCTTATATCACTTTTCCCTTTAAACAGCTAGACAATAAAAAAATCCAATTTTTGCACCCTGGTTTTCTGCTGCAAAGAAAGACTGCCTTTAATCATAGCACTGTTTGAATCACAATTAAGACAAAAATGGAACTCAAGTTTTTACTAAAAGACAAAAACAATTTAAC
>PYHW01010375.1:6680583-6702398 GCA_013186435.1 Turdus rufiventris | reverse complement strand
ACTGTGGAAGAAAACTAACAAAGAACAATAGCTTTCTTGCTAATTAAAAATTAAAATTACACGTAGAAAAACTAAATATTCAGTACAAAAGTAAATTGAGAAGCCTGTATTTACACAAATTCTTGGGTTAGATTTTTCCTGGATTTCTGACCAAGGAGAAATGGCTTAGGATTATAAACAGTAGCCTAAAAAGGAGGAGGGAAAAAAGCAACTGAAACTCGCTTTTAGTGAGACTAAGCAAAAAGATCAGTTGTGTGATCAGAAGAAAAGTGCATACATGTATTTATGTATTTGGAGGTCTCACAATTTAACAGTAGGAAAAAATGCATCTGAAATACAAAATTACCCTTCTTTATATTCTAGGGGCATCATGTTACTTATTTGTTCATGATAAGAGCCCTCTTAAAGTAGTCTAATCAGCCACGAAGGCTTCTCTAGCCTTTAGTGAAACTGCCCCAAGTGTGTTACTGTGGGTAACAAACCCACTTTTCTTACATCTCCTTCAGTCATTCGTTGCAGTCTGTGCCATCACTGATGACATTGAAATCCTCAGTAGAAGCACAGCAACACACCTCCAGAGGTCAGTTACCTTCACATTTGACAAAGTCAAGCATCAAAACTTTCTCATGGCCACTGCAGATCATTCCAGTATTAATGTCAGAACATTTTCTTTCAGGTGTTTATTTAGGGGAAAAATTATTTTTCAACTTTTTCAAAATAATGTAATTTTTTAAAAACTACATAATCTGGCCAAAGAATTTTCACACAATAGGTTCTCTACTCATGAATAATAGCTATACCAAATTAAGCTACAGGATATATTTTCTTTTTGGCTTCAAATTTCCATTTAATTAGGAAAAAAATGCCATTTCTATACATTTCAGTTATACTCAAGCTTTTCCAGTTCTTTGATTCAGCTGCCTAATGTAATTGTACAGAGAATAGAATAATTTATTGGTATATGATTGATGTCGATTTCTAGCTATATGAGATGAACTATTTTATCATTGAAGCTTCTGGATGAAGGAAAAGGGACTTGCAGTTAGTCAAGAACAAGTCTATCCACAATCTTTTCAGTACAATCAATGGAAGGGATTTTTATTTTGATACCTGTAAGATTTCTTTCAATGTATTCATTAAATAAGGTTAAAATACCAGCCACACAACCAGAGACAGCAGTTCTCAGTTGCTCTCTTTGAAAATTGTCTAGAGAAACTCCATACAGTTACTTACTTTCTGCTCCAAATGACCAAAACATTTCTAGAAATGGTCTTTTAAAAGCCACTTGGTTTTCACAACACACAGGCAACCTCAGGCTGCAGGTATGTCACCCACCAGTTCTAATCTGCTCAAAAATTTTTGTGGTGCTCTGTTCAATTGATCACAAAGGTTTGTAGGCAACAGGCCAAGAAAGTGAAAACCAGTATTGTTTTTCCCCACACTGCTGTTACTACAAGAATGATGAAAGGACCCTCGCCAATTTTCTGGTTTATTTTAAATTTTCACATCACCCATGGTAATGTTCTGCCAATGTTTTTCCAGAAACTCATAGGATAACCCCATGGGTAATGTTAGATGATGCTGCTAGCTTCTTCAGTCTTCAGGAATTGCTTCAGGCCCTGCTCCTGATCAATCTCCTAAGAACACAAAATGGCTGTTTTGACATCCACTCTGGCACATGCCGAATTGCTTTTCATGTGATTCTGCACCACCACTACTCTATTATCTTCTTTCTGGAGTAAAAGTAGGCACCATTCTGAATATAGCCCACACAGAAAATCTAATAGCTAGAAATCATTAGAGATCTAATAGATAGAAATCATTCATGTTCAAGAAGCAGAGTGTTCTTCATAAGTATTGATCAGCTGACTGCCATGGGGATCAGAAACTACATATGACTCTTCTTGAATAGTTCTTCATGTGGAGGTAAGAAAAACCACAATGCAACCACATTGAATGGAAAACAATATACTGAGATTTTCCACATTGCCTGCAGATTAAAAAAAACCCAAAACACTTACTAAAATAAGAAAATGCAAACAATTATTTTTTAAACAGCTACAAATGATCCTACAAGTTAGTAGTAGCCTAAACTGTTTAAAAGTTAATTTGTACTTCAAAGTTGAAAGTGCAACACATAAATGTTTGATCTTACCATGGAGCCAAATTAAGTTACATTAAAGTTTCAAAACATCGTTTTAAAGAAATGTAAAACAGAATCTTCCATGCTCAGAGGAGAAATAGCTAATATGAATTGAATCTTCTGCTAAACTTCCCCAGTTCTGCATGATCTCATTCTCAGAATATTCAGCTTCATGCATTCCTTCCTGAGAACAAGTACAAATTATAGCCTCTAAAATGCTATCCAGAATTTACCATTAATATTTTCCCCCAAACACTCCCCACTTTTGCCTTATAAATAATGGTCTAAATAAGAGTTCAAGAAGGAGTCCTGTAAGGACAGTATTTAGGTGTTTCCCACAGCAATATCATTCCAAACAAGGTTTTCTCAATAAAAATGGGATGTCATACCACCTGATTCTGATTCACTTTGTTTCATGTTATAAAGAAATAGTATGATTTATTTTGTAAAGATTAACTATTTTCCAAAATCTTATTATGGCAATAAGCTCCAAAATTCCATAATTGTGAAAAGGACGCCTTTTTAGAGATCCTCTTTACTGTTGTCAAGTAAGTTTCACTGTATTTCAATTGAGTTTCACCATAATGTGTCATTTCTTGGGTTTTTAAATAAAGTTGGTTATACAAAAAGTCCATGCTTTCTAATTTTCCAGCATGGACACACAGCTCAGGAAATGACATCACTCTCCCAGTGCCAAAAATCAGATTGGAAGTCCTAAATCTCAGCACACTTTCTCAGCCAGTGACGCAAGCAGCTTGCTGAAGTGAATGAAACCTTTGTCCTATTCAGTGAAACTTGGATTTTCATGCCTTTCTCAAGAACTCTACAAAATCTACCTGTTGAATGTGTTCATTAAATACGTAAGTTTCAAAAGGTAAAAATCTCAAAAGTGACAAAATTGGTTTCATAATGGGATTCATGTCTTTCAGGTTTAACTTCTGGCAATGTTCCCGAGTTTTAAATAGCAAGCGATTTTTATTTTAAAAAAAACATATTCATAATATGATCCCTTACTTTGTAATAATTGTCAACAAACATGCAGATTCAGAACAGCAAATAGGCACTGCAGTAACACCAAAAGGAACACTGAGAAGCCACTTCTTTCCCCAAGTGTCGTCATATCAACAATTTAGGAAACACTTTAGCCGAAGATCAACACTCCCCACTACAGTAATCTAAATGTAGCTATCTATATATGAATACAGTTAATGGAGATCAAAATTACGGTCCAATCCAAGTGACTATGCAGTATATGTTTACTGTAGGGCTAGCTGATTCACTTTCCAGTCTCTGTTCACTGTTTTGCAGCTCATGCATGACATGAGGAGAGGCGTTAGGCTATGGTCCCACCAAAGTGGCACCTGATTCTTTCATTTCCTCCACAAGTCTTTTTCTTTTTGGTTTGGTTTCGTTTTGGTTTTGCTTCCCCAAACAGCATGAAGACAAGTTATAAATAATACTCATGACACTGAATTCTCACACTGTTAAGACAGGTCAGTGAATTTAGACTAAAAAGCATTAAAAGGCCAATGATAACTCCTCAAGAGCATAGAATCAACATGTTAATTTTCTTGAAGTAGCAGATATATACATCCATCAAGCTTTCTCTTTCCCCTACTGGGGCATAAAAAAATTCACAACACCCAGAGCACATTGAATAGATCACTGATAAAAATCACCACAATTTTTTAATCAGCAGAAAGTGCTGTGAGGTCTCCTCATGCTTGTAAATGCTCAGCGTGTTTCAGCAATACAATCTCAGTCTTTATAGAGCTAAACTTGTGGCATTACAGGAACATGAAGTACCATGCATCACTTCCAGTTCCACAGCAGTTGAAGAGCTTTTGGAGAACCACTTCAGAGTTCAGACACTGCCACTTCTTGGAACATGCAGTGAACATGAGGTCATGCAATATTCTGGAACAATATGATTGAGGCTACTCCTTTAGCAAATATAAATCAAGTTCTGGCACTGTTTTGTTCTCTCCCTGCAGCTCTAATGTCCTGCACAGAAATTTACCCATTAAACAGTATTGCTTATTTCTCTATATCAGGAAATCTTGTGTCTTGGCATCAGAGGTACAACCCCTGTTCATGACAACCCAGCTATACACCAGCCACACTTCTACAGAACTGTTGCAACTTACACCTCCAAAGGACGAGTAAAGTGAGTGGAAAATTACCCAAGGTCCCTTCACTGGGGCCAGTGAAAGAAACAGTTTCCCAAAAGACTAGCTGTTTTTTTCCTCACCCTAAAGCAAACTACTCAGCCTTTAAATTTACCTGTGCAAATGGTCCAGTAAGTGTTTACACTGAGCTATAACCCCAACATAGAGACAAAATACAGATTGGTCCTGGATGATCAGTGCTGCTCAGATATATGAGGGTCATAGCAGTTGTGTCACAATTCTCCTCACCTCTGTCATAAAAATACACAATTGGCCCATGTCAACGGCAGAGAGAAGTTAGGACACAGAGTATAGAATTGCAAGGGTAAATATTTATTCATGCACATGAGGTGTATCAGCCAACATGGGGCACCATGAACGTGGCTTTATACAAGTTCTTTTGGCCTTCATACATTCAGGTATAACACAATTTGACTAATCACTGACACCCATGCCGTTGATTAGCAATCATAGTAAAACTTTGCAAAGGAACTGTATTTTTGCAGGATTCTTGCTGTGTGCTGATCCAGATGTCCCTGGAACCAGTCTTGCCAGTTATCTATGATACAAGATGACACTGAGAGGGTTTCAAAGACATGTCAGAGAGGCTGGGACGCTGCTGGTTATCTTGGTTGTCCAGGCATATCCTTCATCCTTCACAGACAGCTCTAAGTTTCCAAGAAGCAAAGGCATTTACTTCTAGGGCCAAGTGGTAGTTTAGTTTGTTTTACTGAAGCATGAACAATACTAGAGCATCCAGTAAAATACCACTTTTCCATTGCATTACAGTATGTAACATGTACATGATCTAATATATCTAATAATTAAATTTCACACTAGAAAGACTGACATACAATTATAGCGAATGGAATTTTAGTAACAATTCCCCGATGTGCTGCATTGCAGACAGGCAGTGGAAAGGCGCTTGGGCCGGTCGCTGTCCCTCTTGCAGAGGGATTGCACAGAAGATGGGCCCCATGTGTCACCCCTTTGCCCGATTAGACTGTTCTGCTGAAGCAGCCCACACCTTTACACGAGTCCATCAAACCCCAGGGATGATCTGTTTCCACCTCACGGACACAGCCACGTGCACTGATCGTAAATCGTGGGGATCTTCAGAGCCCCAGAATATGAAATCAGCCGCAGGCCCTGCCCTCACCCTCGGCCCGCCTCAGGCCGGACCCGCCGAGACGCGCGGCCGCCTTTGTTCCCGGCGCGGCCGCATTTCCAGAGCTGTTTTACACACCCCTTTTTTTGTACCGAGCCAGTCGCCAGAAGATGGCAGCAGACGATAAAATACCTGTGAATTTTGGTCGCAGCTATTGCCCGCAAAGATGTGTCCCTCCCTTGCTTTTACAGCAAGGTTTCTATTCACTGCAGCAGAAGTGGGCTACAAACCTTTTGTGCTCAACTCGCGTAGTTTTTAAACCATCGGGTTTATAGCAGCAGCTAGAAAACAATTTGTTCTTTAAAGAATGTTGAAGTTTGTTGACAATAAAAGCTGGTGTCGTGCCAAGGAAGCAGGAGCCAGGAAGGCAGGCTGGCCAGCTCCAGGGCGTGGGGCTTTGAAATCACCGAATTGTTTGGGCTGGAAGAGATCTTTTTAATGTTATCAGTTCCAACCCCTCCACCATGGGCAGGGACACCTTCCACTAGAACAAAGCCCCATCCACCCTGTCCTTGGGCATCTGCTGGCTGGGACCTGGCATCAGTCAGCCCCGTCTTCACAGAAGGGCGAACAAGAAAAACAATAAATCTCTCTCAACAGATAAAGGGCTGGATCTGCTGTAAAGTCCTCACGGTTCCATCTGCAGAGCCCAACCAGGCACTGATGCACAATATTTTGTGGGTAAAGCAGGAGCAGCATGTGGCAGCATGGGAAAGCGACCCTACCGCATTCCTGCCTCCAGTGGGTTAGGTCTGGCTGGATTTGCAGTGCACACAGCATATTTTCACAGCAGTTCAGTCATCATAGAATCACAGAATCATAATGGCCTGAGTTGGAAGGGACCTCAGAGATCATTTATTTCCAACCCCACCATCATGGGCAGGTTGCTCAGAGCCCCATCCAACCTGGCCTTGAATACTTCCATGGATGGGGCATCTACAACTTCTGTAGGCATCATGGTCCAGTGCCTTACCACTGTCACAGTAAAGAATTTTCTCCTAATATCTAATCGAATCCTACTGTTTTTCAGTTTGAAGGCATGCCTTTTTGTCCTGCCACTACATGCTTTGTGAAAAGTCCATTTCCATCTCTCTTGCAGGATCCCTTCAGGTACTGCAAAACTGCAACAAGGTCATCACTAAGCTTTTTCTTCTTCAGGCTGAAATAAATCCTTTTGCCAGAGTGTTAGTGACGTCTTTGGAAGTCCTAAGTACTTCTCCCAGCTCTGCTGTGTCTGTGGAACTCTTTATTTGAGGTGGAAGAAGATTTTCCTATGAGTACTAAAGTTAAGTCTAGGAAGCTCTTTGTTCTTACCAGTACTTATGAGATTACCTGACCTGACATGACAGCTCTTTTTTCCCCATAAATAATACTCAAAAAAGCATGACTCCCAGTGTGGTACAATGATTTAGAAGTAATCTATATTAAGTAGTGATATTTTTAATGTATTTTGAGACTTGCTGAAATGTGAACAAAACCCAAGTATTTTCCATTTTAGTACCAAAATTCATAAAAATAGTTAAAGTTTTAGGAAGCTATAGTTTCTTCAGATTTTGTAACTGTTGCTTGGAGCTCTTAATCTCAGGTACTGTCAGAAATTCTGGAATTTCTAAAAATATACTGGGAATGCTGATCTGTCAGGTGAACAGTGGACAAATTTGAAGAGAAACTGGTATACTCACTGCTGTTTGGTACTGTGCTGAAATGTGGACATTCCATTAAATTATTAATTTCTTCCATGTTCTAAATGAAGTTTCATTAATTACACTTGGCTATATAAAATAGCAGAATTATAGGAAAAGAACTCACTTTTATACCTTCATATGCAAGAGGCTGAAATGATTCTTATTCTGAATCTTCATGTAAACTTGGATAATTGTGACCAATCATAAAGAAATATGTACTATAATAGTTCTACATATATCACATACAAATAACTGATATTTGCTAGAAATTAATCTTTTTTGGTACCTCAGATATGAAGGGCCAATTTGAAGCTTCAGGGTCACTTAACTAATTAGCTGCATTAGTTGCAATCTTACTTAAATTACCTTCCTTGATATATTATTCCTGCAGAGTAAATTATTCATCTCACAAAACTTGTTAGCTAAAGAGTCTTGCCTTTTCCTAGTTGCAGTACTTTCATCAAAGCAACAAACAAATACCAGAGTATTTATCTTAATTAATTAAATTATAAGGAATAGACTCAAATATGCATCCAAAAAGATATGTGGAGTTTACAATTAGTCAAATTAGAAGCTGTACAATTCCAGCATTCAGAAAAGAAAGACGCCCATCTCCAGGAAATCTGTGTTACTGTAACAGCTCAAGAGGTCTGTGTTTTAACACTGTTGTATGAATTATTTTACTGTATTTTCAGCAAGATTAAAAATGTTTGGTTTTGGAAACAAGAAAAACACTTTTGTGTGCTCGACTTGATTGTGTCTGATTGAAGCATGCTAGCAAGCCCATAATTATTCAAATATTAAGTGAATGGCTGGATCTTACACATGGAAAGCGTTAGTGTCAAATTTCTTCTGTCACCTCTTATAACAAAATTTACTTTCCTTTAGAAAGAAAATGCTTTTTGTACAGACATTTGGTGGTTGCAGTGGTTAATATAGATTTGTCTAACTTCACAGCTGCAGAAAAAAAAATTACATTTTTTTCTAATTGTTTCTTCTTATGTGGGAACATTTCATTTTCATCCTCAGTGCCTGTTTTTTTTCATAGGCTAGGGTACTTTCATTTAGAAATACGTACAAGAGAATAGAAATTTTAGCTGTTACATAGGAACTTGATTCAAAAATATTCATCAGTTGCCTCATTTAATAATTTTTCATGCTGCTATGCCTCACCAGTGGTTTCCAAAAGAAAACATATACAAAGAAACAGAAAAAAAACCAACAAAAACACCCATGCTTTTAAAAGCATGTCTGCCTTACATCTCTAGCTCACCTACTTTTTAACCACCCAGCCTCACTGTTCTGTAATGATGTCTGTTCTGCTCTGCTTTGAAGGAGAGAACATTTGTCTCTTTCTAAAACACAGGCTGGTCCTAACATAAATAACACACCTAAATATTCCTGAAGCAAAAGTTTTTATAACATACAGTCAGACTAGCTGTATACAATAGACCAAGTTCTACCTGAAATTTAACTTCCACTTGCTAAGAATAAATTAACATAAACAGGTAATCCTTCCTCAGCAGTACCTACAATGGGTCTGTGAAATCGGGAACTTTACATATTTTACTTGAATCACCTGTCTGCTTCAAGCAAGTCAACCAAGCAGCACTCTGGGAGACTCCAGCGCCAAGGCTCAGTGCAGCTGAAGAGCAGATGGTAGGGGCCAGATCTGGCACAAAAGACTGTGAGAGAGTAAGTTGGCACGGGTAAGCTAGTCATTAAGTCAACTTCATATTCTTTGTGCCAGCTCACACTGAGCTGGAGGTAAATCTCTGGTTCCCATGCAGTATGACAGGTATGCACTAAGGCATTTCTGTACTGGCAGTACCATGTGCCATACAACTCCCACAAGTTCTATAGGACCTTCACCATGGTCATCTCTCAGATAGAAGTGTCTCTTATTTTCATACTTGATCCCTTTAACATTCAGTATAATAGAAAGTGTTATCCCACCAAGTAGGTTTTGTACAGCTGGTCAAGAGCCACAGCAGACCTGTTGGACATACTGTGATGATGATGAAAGACAGGTCTTAGCAAACACCCCATCTCCCTTGCCACTGTCTCTGATGGGCAATATGATTTGTCTTAAGGTGAGAACACTCCATGGAAACTGTAGGAGGAATTATTTGGATGTTCATATAATCAATCCATTGCAGAGATGAGGGAGTTGTGGTGATTGCTGTTGAGCTTGGTACTCATGAGCCTGCAAAATGTATAAAATGCTGCTGAAGACTGGGCCAGCTGAGTGAACTGGGTTCCTGAGATTGCAGGCAGGTCCCCAGCCCCACAGGGACCACCTGCAGGTATGTCCAGCCCTAAGACATGGAACACTCACTTTTGGGTGGGTGAATAAAGGTGCTAAGATCTGGTAAAATGCAAAGATAAAATCCTGAAGTAGCTACATATGTGCTTTGTAATTCGAAATTCAGTAAGGCCGAAGACCGTAAACCTGTTCATTTGTAGCCAATATATTATATCCTTTTATACCTGCTTGTATTATATACTGCATTGACAACATTTTGATGCTGTATTAGCAATAAATCTAATCATAATAATCCACATAATCAGTGTCATATTTCTCATGCCTGAGCAAGAGTCTTCTCTCTATGACTCTGCTACACATACATATAAGTTCATATCCAGTAACAGGAAGACTACTCCCTTACAAATTATACTGACCAAATACAGATATTTAAAACTAAAAAAAAAAAAAAAAATTAAGAATTAAAGTTTAAAAGTAAACACTAGAAAGTGGCATAGTCATTGTATTGGTGCTAGGAAAACATTTGATTGCTGTCAGGTATTTTTTTCTTACAAGATGGATCAGGGAATCTTATGTGATCCATATAGGAGTCTTTCATTCTAATCTATATATTTGTTGAAGAAAAGAAATTAGAGTTAAATAGTATTGTTATTGAGAGGTATTGTTGAAGTTATGATCCCTGAGAATACACAATATCTGTGTTCCTTACCTGTTCAAAGAGGTTGTATCATCATCTTATGCCTGTGCTATTTTTTAAATTTTTAATTTTTGCATATTATTTGCATATGTGATTTACAAGCAGCATGTTGTGATCTGACAGCCCTCTGACTCTGGCTTCAATGGACTGTGACAGAATATGAATCTCCTAATTAGAACTTTGTGATTATCACACATGGTCTTTAGGCTTCATCTTTTGGCTTCACAGTCCACAATGTGACTGTGCCACAATGAAAGTCACCAGGCATACATTCTCTGAACACTGAATAAAGGAATCAGAAGAGGTAGGAAGAATGTGGAGTTCCATTGTTAGAGAAAATGCTGTAGATGAAGAAGCCTTTGTCCTTGTCCACAGACAAACATAACTAAAAATTAAATCTAATATTTGAAGCTGCTTCAGTGCCATTTTGTATGTGAACATTTTTCACTAATAAAATTAATTCTAAATAAAAGTAGTTCTAGGCAAAACACCAGTTCTTCCTTTTTTTGGAGAATGTCTGATCTGTATTTCTTACTTTGTTAATATGTTTCACTTTGCTTATGCTGTCAAAAGCAGTTTACATGTTTAACTTAGGTGAATTCAATGAGTGTTGGAGTTATTCGTCACTTTCTACACTCCTGGGCAAGTTAACATTATTAGTCAATTGTGAGAATTAAGCAAACAAGATGAATGCCTTTCTGTAACTGAAAATTTAATTGGCTAACCATGTTGTGGATTCCAGACAGTTTCCCCTGCATGAATGTTAAAATAGGAATTAAAATAGCTGAAGTAGGAAATCATACTGTATGGGTTTGGGATTTTTTTTTTTCCCTAGGAGAGAAAGTCCTGTTCTTCCAGTGTTGAGAGGATAATGAAATATAATTCCTTGAGATATTTTATCTAGTGGCAATTTCCATAGTATTCTATTATAGTTTGTCAGTATGGTTTTTATGATTTCCATAGTCATGAATTAGGTGTTAAGCTAAAATCCAATAGAATTACATGGATATAAATCTGTAAGTAAAAGAAAAATTAGGCATATCAATTCTTAGCATTAATTCAAGAACAGATTTAATTATAGGATTTGTGAAGTTTGTAATTATCTTCTAAATGGGATATTTACTGATAAATTATTATCAAAGTGTCATGTTTGTGTGAAATTTTACTGACATTTGATAGCTAGTTCTACAACAGAGGCCTCTAACAGTCAAGAGGAATATCACTGACACAGAAAAGATGATTTATTTTTTCCTCAGGGGTCTCTGGGCCCTTGTAGTTGCTGGGAAAAAACTTCTATTTGTACAGGCTTTGAGGAGGTACTTCATTTTACTGACTTAGGAACATATTTTTAAGAAATGAACTCAAATTTATGTTCCTATAATAATCTTTCTTCTTTAATTATTTCTTCTTATTTTCATTTGCTGCTTTCCTCTATAACATGATTTTCCTGTAGTTACGAAGTCTGAGAACTTTAACTGAAACATATGGCTTGCTTCAAATATGAAACAACAGATGACACAGATATTTTTCATTCTCTATGATGGATTGTGTGTTCTTTTTACATAAATTGTATACATTCCTTTTTGACTAAGAATATTTTTTGTAAACACAGAAATGCACATTATGTGTACCTATTAACTAATTATTTCAGACTTTTCCATGAAGTGTAATGGAAGAGGAAAGGAACATCTTTTAAAATGTCAGATTGTAGGTTTAGTTTACTTTGGTAGTAATATGAGTGCTTTGTTGCTAGAATTTTGTAAAGCAGCGTAATTCCAAATGCAGAATAAGGAATCCGTTCACATTGCAGCTGGTACACATTCCCGGGAAGTCTTTTTTTTCCTTTGTGTGTAGCCTGTGCCATCCACCGCATTATCACAAACGGAACCCACCTCAGGGGGAACTGAAAGAAAAAGCACAATAGGACCACGTGATACAAATTGCTATTAGCCTTTCAAGGCACACATTAAATAGACTAGTAAATGATCTCAGAATATTGCTTTGTATTTGCTGAGGTATAGAAACGGTATGAGCATTTAATTGCCACGTGCCATATTCCCCATTGTGCTTTTAACACACTTCTTCCAGCCCGTCTGGCACGGTACTGTCGGTAAGTAATTTTAACGCGGGACTACACATCCTTTGTTGTTATGCTTATACGGTCTGCGGCACACGCTCGGGAAGCTCGGTGTATCGCCAAGCCTTAGATCGAGCTGTAGGATCAGTGCAATTGTGCGAGCCGCGCGCAGGAGCAGGACAGCACCTGGAAAATCAGAACTGTCAGAATTCGCCTCTTGCCGGACACACGGGATTGGCGGGGCAGCAGAACCCGGGCGCTGCCCGTTCAGAGCCCCGTGCCGCAGTCCAGCGAGTGCCGGGTGCCTCGGCGCTGCTGTTCTATTGTGGGCAGCGGGAGCCCCCCGCCTCTGCCCGCAGGGCGCGGGGGTGTGGAGGGGGTGTGGAGGGGGTGTGCCCACCGCTGCTGGCCGCGCCCGCTGCCCCCGGCCACGCCGCTGTCGTGCGGGGTCAAACCCGCTCCTCCGGGAGCGGCTCGGGCGGGACTCGGCGGCAGCCGGGCGGGCGGGGGTCGGCGGCGAGCAGAGGCGCCGGGAGCGGCCGGGGCTCGGGGAGGAGGGACCGGCGGCCGCGGGAGGAGGAGCGGGCGGCCACACGTCACTTTCCCCGGCCGCGTGTTTACGTGGAGCTGAAGATGGCGGCGCCGGTGGCCCCGCCACGGCAGCTGTCGTCGCTGTGAGGCGGGAGGGGACCGGACCGGACAGCGAGCGTGTGCGCCCCGGCTGAGGGGAGGGCGCGGGGCGAGCCCCTCCTCCTGCTGCCGGTAACACCCTGCTCTCCCGCACAGACGCCATGGAGGATGAGGAGCGGCTGAAGAAGCTGGAGGCTGGGAAAGCTAAGGTAGGAGGAGGAGGCGGTGTGGTGGCGGGGACACAGCGGGGTGAGGGCAGAGGAGGTTGTCAGCGGGGCCGGGCCGGGCCGCGCGGCGCGGCGGCGGAGCGGGGCTGCGGCAGGGGCTTGGCGCGGGGCCCCGCCGCGAACAAAGCCGCGGGCGGAGGAGGCGCTTTGTGCCGCCCGCCCCGCGCTCCCCCGCCCGCCGCGGGCCGGGCTGCGCTCCCGGCCGGGCCCTGGGTGCCGGTGCCCGGCGACACCGGCCCCCGACACCTGGCACGCCACAGGTGCCCGTCACGAGGCCGGACGGTGACAGCCCGCTGCGGCGCCGGGCACGGGAAGAGCCAAGGAGGAAGAGGAGAAGAAGCTTTAACCTCATTACCCTTCGCAGCCGGGGCGCGAATCCCGTTTACCTCATAAGCCTGGGATACCCTGTGAACCTTTAAGGAAGTTTATGAAACCGACAGCTGTTCCTCAGGATGGAACTAATGCTGGGAGAGCGTTAGGAGGCAGAGGATTAGCCATGCCCGCAGCGTGCGGCGCGGTGCCCGTGCCGGCGGGCTGGGAGCGCCGTGAGTCACCCGCGGGACCCCGGCGGGGCCGCAGAGCTGCGCGCAGCCGTCACCGCCTCGGCGCTGCTCTGCGGGCTAACCCAAGGGTTAATCGGGGAGCTTATCATTGTGCTCTAAGCATGGCTCAGTACACACCGGCTGCACAGCATTTCGCCTTCTGGGCAGCAGACTAGACTGCACTTCAGGAGGACCTCTTTTTAACTTCAAAGAAAGCTTTGGTCTGGTTATCAAGATAAGCTAATTAATGGCATTTAGATAAAATTAGTGTTTTGGCGTCAGGTATCATCTATTTCCTTCCTGTAGTCATAGCTAAATTGATAAGAGTTCAGAAGTTGGTCAGTCATTCATACTAAAGATACGCAGGTAACTTGGCAGGAGCTAATAGTACAGGCAAAATGAAGACAAGCTAAATATGAAACTATGAAACATATTTGTCTTCTTTGTTCAGACTATGGAAAAGCTATAGTTCATCTGCAAAGTATTGAGGTATTTTATTTAGGTATTTTGCTGTATTAGTAAAAACTTACTGTGTTTCTGTTTGGGATAAAATGTCTGTTGGGAAAATCTACTAGAGGGAGTTGTATGCTTATACAGAAAAACCTGTTCCTTAAATGCTTAGTGCAATAATAGTGTTGGCACAACATCATGTAGTACTCATAAAAGGCACTGGGACAAATTAGAACCTGGTGGCAGTACATTCTGTTGCAGATTGGCTAATTCTTTTGCAGAAAGTTAGAAAGTAGTTTACAAAGAAAATGGTGGGAGTAGATTTGCCAGTATTATCAATCACAATGAAGAATTCAGATTTTTCTGCCCTTGTTGGCCTGGGATTAACACAGAAAATTAATGACAGTTACTGAAAATTGAACCAAAAGCAAGGACTAGCAGGAATTCAGTGTCTTCCTTCAAGCTTTGAGAAAGCACATGTACACTTTACTAATTTATTCTGTATTATTAGAGTACTGTCAGAACTTTCACTATTGTTCTATTTTTTCTAAGACCTAATACTGTTCTTGTATTTGCCTGAAGACTTTAGTATTCTATGCTTTTAAATGTCCCCTGTGAGTTAAGTCATTGTCACTCTTCAAAGCTATACATGGTTTATGTGAAAAGGGACTATAAAAGCAGTGTGAGTTTTTTCCAGACTTTTTGTTTGTGTTTTGTGTTGCATTTACCCCTTTTTTACATGTGAATGTAAGAATGTGTTGTATAGTGGAGATTAGGTCACAATCTTTCAGTGACAAATGTCACTGATAAAAGCAGAAAAGAAGAAATTGTGTTAGCAGAGAATGGAAGAAGGAGTTGCTCCTGCAGCTGCTTTTCTCTTTTTCAGACATATTCACAGTAGTGAAATCAGTGCATCTCCTAAAATTGCTTGACTCCAACGGATATTTTCTGCAAACCACAGCAACAAACATCCAGAAAACTTTTGAGCTCTATCACTTGAGATTTATTTAAATAAAATAGCTGAGACAATGTGCTGTGCTAAAAAGTGCAGGTATTGCTGTGCTGCAGACGCCTGAAACCAACCACCTGAAATTCCAAACTTTAAATAAAATGTTCCATAAACTGCAGGATGAATGCAGGTGATTGGGAGTCTTGTAAAAGAGCCTAGTAGATGACATGAAGGTGGCTGGCACATTGCTAACAGTGGAGTTATTATTCACAATTGAGACCTGGATTCTTGTTTGGTTTGGGTTGGTTTTATTCTTGTGAAGTAGGCACTGCTAAATCTCAGTGTCTGCATATTAAATTATATGAACTTTCTTGTAAAGCAACTGTTTTATTGTTGTTTTCTAATATCAACTAGGCAAATGTGGTATTTGGTTTTGTGTGAATTTATCTACTATGGAACTTTTTCTTGATGTCTTCTAAGACACTGTCCCACCACACAGATCTTTTACAAGGAGGTGTATTAAAAGTGGATTTTCTGCAAATTCATTTTCTTCTGACTTGTCCTTTATTGTTAATGGAAATGAGAAGCTGCATTGTGAATCTTACCTTGATTGAATGGTGCCAAGTGTACTCAAACCTGGCAGAATAGTTCTCAGTGTGAACGCACAGCCTTTGCCAGTACATAATTTGAAAATTGGAATAAAAAGTCTTGATGGAGACTCACCAATATTCATGTACCTGCTGATTTTCAGAGACTACACCAGATCTGCATTATGAAGCAGTTGGCACCACACGTTGTTGTTCTTTTACAATCCCATAGAGGCAAGGGAGATGCAAAGTTAAACCCAGTAAATTACATGCTCCTTTTTCTAGACCTGTAGTCATTCATTTTCTTTTGCCGTGAGGTAAATCTGCTGCATATTAATCCAGCCTCTATAAATGTCTGTCTCCCTTTCATGGAAATGATTTCTCAGTTCCTCTATAGAACTCCCTTCTCTCTTTATCTTATCTCCTCATGTCATTATGGTGAAGCAAGAAGAGTGTTTGTTAGAAAGGCCGGTTAAGGCAAACAATATTGACTGTGATGGAAAGTGGAAGGGAGAAGATGTGTGCCAGCAGCAGAAATATAGATTGATTATTAGGTTGATCAGTGCCCTAAAACGCAGTGACATTAGAAATCCATCAGATGTGTTTTGTACCTTGCTGAGGAGATTCTGGAATATTGCTGATGGCCTAATATAGTGAATATATATCTGATCTTAAAAAAAGGCTACAGAGGATGGTGGTTGAAAATCATGATATGGCATATTACATGTGGATTCCTGTGTGCATCAGTTTGCTTGGAGAGCTCATGTAACATTAAAGAAGGTACTATTGATGGTAGTTGGGTTGGGTATTTTAATTTCATGAATTTATTTAGAAGCTTAGTAGATGGCTTTTCTTATTAGGATGTGGCACTGTCTTGGTCACCTTTTCAGAACTACAGAGAGTATTTTGCTAACTTCAGAATAAAAACACTGGTGATTGAATTCCCTTGTCAGAAAGTGGCTGAGGGTATTGTGGTGTAAAGCTTTTGAAATTTGTAAAAAATATTTTAATTTCTATGCACACACAGACACACATGAAAAGCACAGCTATTATAACTGGCAAAATTGAGATGAAGCTATCACTAAGTTCTATGGAATGATCCATTTTACAGTACTGAAATTTAGTTAGCAAAGTATTTAAATAAGTGTTTAAATTTCTAGTGAGCAAAGGGCACTCCTTAGCTGTATGCTTGTTTTTCCTATAGGAGGGGTGAACAAGGGAAAGATACTAATGCACTTTATAAATTGTCTTGGGTTGGTCTAGGATTTCAGGTCTAATGTTAAAAATACATAATTTAGTGTTTTGTTTTGCAAAGCTTTTATGAATATTTGAAGTACCTTGTTGTGGTGTTCTAAGAAACCATGTAATTGTTGGAGAACCTGAAGAAATTAGTGATGTGATTTAGTTTAAACACTTGAAAGCAGAGTGAGGGCTGTTACAGCTTTTGATCTATACCAGAAAGTCACTGAGCAGATGGAACAGTGATGTTGGTTGGGGAAGCTCTAATGGCTCTCAGTGGACAAGTATTACAGGTTGTATGACTAATTTGGCAAGTTATCTTCACAAATTGAATAGTCAAAAGAAATAATTGCATATTTTGTCATCTGGTCATGCATGTAAATATTGCAGATGGCTGAAGATGAAAATGACATGTATTATTAAGATAGCATCGTCTAAGAGTCTGGGAATGTTTACTGTTTGCATTGTTAGGTCTTTCTATTTTGAGGGGAGAACAAGATTTTCCTCACTCATCTCTAGCCCCTTTGGACTGAATAGTTTCGGAAGTTTCAAGGAAAGGTGTTGATATGTTAAGGTTTTTTTTAAATAAAACACTCAAGCAAACATGGAATAGTTATGTGAGTCAGTGATTAAAGCTCTAATTTAAGTCCCCCAGAAAAATTCCAAGTATAGTTTGTATGTAAAACAAAACTTTTAAAAACTTTTTAAACTCCCTGCAACTTACCTGAAGTGGAAAAACAGCAGTATCTCAGTGGTTATTAAAGAGTTTTTCATAACTGCAGTCACAGATCACAGAATATTCTGGGTTGAAAGAGTCCTACAAGGATCAGCAATTTCAACTCTTAAGTGACTTAAGACAGTTACATATGGGGATTCAATCCACCACCTTGGTGCTATCATCACCATGCTCTAACCAAAAGAGCTAATTTAAGGGTCAGTCAAATTTAATAGATTTAAAACTTACATGTCATTAGATAGCCAGGCTACTAAGACATTATCTTTGGTTTTAAGTGTAGACTGTACATTTGTTTATCCTGTCTACCTCAAATAACTTGAGCAAAATAAACAGAATTGTGGAAGGAAGAATGTACTTTTCAGTCTACATTTTCCTACTCTGCTTTTCTCTTAAAAGAAGTCATATTTGCCATATCACAAAGTGCTGATTTCATCATGAAGCCCTAGTCATTGTGGTCACTTTTCATAAATTATGGACAGAAGAAGCTTTTTGAGTTAAAAGTTCACAGCATGGCAGTGGTGCTTTGTCTATATCTGAAGATGCTGTTATGTATTCATGGATAAGAGAAGAAGTAACTGGATCTTTTAAGAGTTTCCTGGGAAGGTGTGGGAAAGCTTTGGCTCAAGACTACAGTGAAACTATGAAAAAATACTAAAATGAACAATTTATTTGAAGGATAAATAACCCTTCAGATTTTTATTGCACATGAAGATCCTCAGAAATATGCATCAAATCTGTATCTAGTTCCTAGGCATTCTTTTATTGTATTGCAAAGCTGTTTCATTTTCTAGGTCCTTCTGAACTTGTGGGGTTTGACTTCTTTTTGTTTACAGGCTTCGATCTGCTCTCTCCTTTGCATCTCTGTCAGTTTTAAATGCAAATAGTAGAAGCTGCGTGGAAATGCATGTGTATATTTTGTTTATGAAGATGAGTAAGTTTAAAAGCTTACTTTTGTGTTGCAGAGAAAATCACAGATCTTAGGACTGAGCACTGCCCTGGAGAGAACACATGTGGTTTTAAAACTTTTTTTGAGTAAAGGAGGATAGGACAGAAATTGAGTAGAGGTGAGAAAGGAACAAAGTGTGAGGTGTTCAGCTTGTGCATGCATTTATTTATTTTTGTTCAAAACAGTGGTTATCTATGTTGTATTATAGCACAAAAGATTTTATATACATTTGAGATATAAATATATTTTGTCTAGATACTTGGTTGCTACTGGGGTGGTACATAATCTTGGATGGGAGATCAAATGGAAATCTGTGAGACCATTTTCAAGACACATTGTATGCTTAACAGCAAAAAAAATTGGTATGACTAATTTAATTTTTCTTTTGATGATAATAGGACTACCAGCTCATTGCAGTTTACTCAGAAAATTTTTTTGCTTTGAAAAAATAGAAAGAAAGTTTAATTTTTATGTTATTTCTTGTAGATGCTATTGGGTATTTGTTAAAAAAAAAGGTACTTTAATCATGATCATCTGGGATTTCAACTCTATTTTAAATTGAAACTACTAGAAGTCTTCCTATTTACAAGTGTGGAGGGTTTTTTCATATTGTTGTTTTGATCTCCATTTCCCTCATTCCAGAGATCTGTTCTTGCTTTTGATACAGGACTTGATTATTGGTTTTAGGTGGTGTTATCAATGTACCATTTTGTTCAAGTCTTCAAAGTAGCTCTCTACTCTCCAATTGTGGTGCAAGGTAGAACGAGCTGCAATTTATGCTTGTTTTCTTCTGTGAATGCAGAGAAATATCACTTCAAAATAACCTTTGTTCTTCTGCCAGTTTAGAGAGAATTGTTCTTTAATCCGAATCGCTAGTGAATTTCACAAAAGCAGAGAAATAAGTCAACACAGTATTTTAGTAGCACTGTGAAGGCAATAAGTGGCATTGTAAAAATGCAATTTAAAATGTTTTCTTGTGTAAGGAGAAGGAATTACAGAAGATAAAGCATGAAGTTGCTCTTTGCCTACTTTCAAGATTTTCTTCATTTTAGCCCTAGTCTCTCCCTCATTTCTGTGGTCTTCTTTCCAGCAGCTTATTTTCTTAGTATGCATGTTGCAATAGCAAAACAGAGATGACTGCAATATTTGTTTCCCTGTTATAACCAGAATCTAGAATAAAGTTTGTATGTTGGTACTTATCTGGAAATAAGCTTGATCTCCACCACAAATTCACTCTAAAGGACTTTCAGTAAAGTGTATCTTCTATTCCAAGGAAATTGGACTTTTTGGCGTACATAGGTGTTGCCAAAAAATCCTGTATATTTTTCCTGACAGGAAATAACCAATCAACTAGGTGCTTTTAGATATTCATGTACAAAGGTATTAACTGTAGAATAATACATGGTTACTCTACCACATTAGAGTTTGGAATAGTGAAAAATCTGATGAAAATGACGACAAAAGAAAATAAGGTGTCTCAAGTAGGTCCAACTTTGTTGAACTACTGTATATTGCAACATAAAATTATATACTAGTAACACAATTGTTGGCAATTCTAATTTAGTGTCTGAAAGCTCTGTCTTCAATGTCTGCCCCACAGAGAGAGATTTGAAGGTATTTCTATGTATTTGTTTCAAAATAATTTTGTTTCTGATACAAGCTAACAAGTCACTTTGAATTTGGAATGATAAATGTATCACAGTTCAACAAAACACAGTTGATAATTTCAGTCTTTTAACTGCTTCGCTAAATAGTTCTTGGAATTTATGTTGATTGTCTGTTCATTGCAAAGAGTTGGCACACCCTATTGTGTTGATGGTTCTGGTTCTGTTTATTAAAGGAAACCTTAATCTTCATTTTCCTGTGATTTCTTGAAAAGCCAGTATTTTATAGCTACCTTTCCTACAACTAGAAAAGACTGCCAATTAATAAAAATACTACAGCAAAAATAAAAATATTCTGATTTCTAAGAATTCTTAGTTTCTTGTAAGTATGGAATGAGTTCTCTTGCTTTTCTCCTATTCTAAAAAGGAGCCCCAGCAAGCTTCCAGATGGAACAAATTCAGTAGTTATCTGCTGGGCAAAGGAATGTGAGACTCTAGATACCAAACACTAAGTTTAGGGTAGAGAGGGAGTGATCAAATCCCAGTTACAGCAACACTGAGTTGTAGCATCATGGCAAAACAAAGCATAGGTAGTCTATTGGACTATGCTTCTAAATCTCAGAACATGAAGAAATTTTAAAATTCTTGACAATAGGAGATAGTAATGATAAAGAGAATATATACCATTTTTGTGATATTTTTAGAGGAAAGCCTAGATTTGATGAAAACTACACTGCTGTGGCAAAATTACAACATATCTCTAAAACTATGATAACAAGCAAAACCCAAGAAGATTGATGGAGTTGAAGAGGTGGAGTAGATGAGATTCTGGGACCGAACATGTTTCTGTGCAAATATTGATAAAGTAGGTGTTCCAGAGAATAAGCAGAGTAAGTTACATAGCAATTTATTCAAATCTGAGTTCAGTGGTAGGCTGTGATTTGATAGAAGAGGTTATTCCTTAATCCTGGCTTTGTTTGCTGACCTTTTTACTTGTCTTTAAACTCTTCTCTGTGAAGAAACCTCCAGTATCCAGCCACAAAACAAAGGGAAAATAGGTGTTTCTGAATCCATTTAGATTGTCTAGGGAGGTAACTGGCTTAACATAAAACCCATATATTTGCATATTCACAGAATTCATAGAATGACTGGGTCAGAAGAGACTTTCAAGATCATCAAGTCCAACCCATGCCCTAACACTTCACCTAAACCATGACACCAAGTACCACATCCAGTCTTTTTTTTAAACACATCCAGGAATGGTGACTCCACCACCTCCCTGGGCAGACCGTTCCAGTACTTTATTACTCTTTCCATGAAAAACTTTTTCCTAATATCCAACTTGTATCTCCCCTGGCATGGTTTGACACTGTGTCCTCTCATTCTGTCAGTTGCTGCCTGGAGAAAGAAACCAACCCCCACCTGACTACAGCCACCTTTCAGGAAGTTGTAGAGAGTGATAAGGTCACCCCTGAGTGTCCTTTTCTCCAGGCTAAACAACCTCAGCTCCCTCAGCCGTTCCTCATAGGGTTTGTGTTCCGAGCCCCTCACCAGCCGCGTTACCTCCTCTGGATGTGCTCCAGCATCTCAACGTCCTTCCTAAACTGAGGGGTCCAGAACTGGACACAGCCCTCAAGGTGTGGCCATTCCAGGTCTCTCTGCAGAGCCCTCCTACCTTCTAACAGATAAACACACGCTCCC
>PYHW01010375.1:6657641-6678876 GCA_013186435.1 Turdus rufiventris | reverse complement strand
GATGTGTTAGATTTTCTTCATTATTTGGAATATATTCCAGGAATTCAATTTAATTTCTTTAAAAAAAAACAAAAAACAAAAAAAAAAAAAACTCCACCAAAACCAAGTCTCCACAGACAAGTGCAGTTTTGTGAGCATTATCAATGTCTTTGTGAGTTTCCTTTTCTCATGATTCAGCAGTGTGTAAAAAGTGATAAAAAGCCTGTCAAAGTAGTACAAGCCTGTCAAGCATTGCACACTGAGCATGAAATTCATGCAGTTGGTTCTTCCCTTATGTCTGCTCTGCTCCTGGCAGAGCTGTTTCTCTCTCACAGGCTGCAGTTTGTGGGCTTTATTCTCACTCTGTCCATTCATTGCCAGACGTGCTACATGGTGGGAATTAATGTAAAAGTGACATAAACAAGGTGAGAAAATAGTGAAGCACAATTGAGTTTGACTTGTTCTAAAGTATTTGCAGTTTACTAAAAAAGAAAAGAATCAAAACCACAAACACTTCTTAAAATGCAAATTTAACTTTTGTTCAATTTCTGTACAGATTTGAAGCATGGAGTTGTCCAGAATGCATATGAATAATCACTTCAAAATTTATTTAAATTCTCCAGAATTTCTGCTTTTTAACACTCAGCACGGTGTTCCTAAAAATATTGTATTGACAACTGGATGGAAGTCATCACATCATTTGTGTTCATTAACAAGGAATGGCTACCAGTTCCTGCTTAGCTTCAACTGAATTTAAACAATTGATCTGTATCTGAAAAGCTGCTTGTCTTGTTGCCAAAGATGTAACCTCTCAGATTCTGTGCCAGTTGTCACTTGTGAAGTTGAAAAAAATTATAATCTTGTGTTGGTTATTAATAAAGTCTTGTTTAGACTTTCTGTTCATTCTAAAGATGCCACTTTCTTTTAGACTTCTTGTTTAATGAGAAATTAAAAGGAAACACAACTCTTGAGATCTTTCTGTGCCTTTACATGTTCTCTCTACCTGTTGGGTTTCAGTTTTTGATCTTTAAATATCTCTGTCATAGATACATTTTTACTAAAGAGGGCACTGTGGAGAGGAAAAATGTAGATGTATTCTACTAAATAGTTTCCTATTAGGATGAAAAAGTTAAATTTACATGAATCAGGGTAACATAAACTATAGATAGAGACTTAAAATAAATCAATAGTATATGTTTTTTTCTAACATCCAAAAATGCTTTCATCAGCTCTTCTCAGCCGATATCTATTAAACTCTTCTTCCTCATTTGGTATAATGACTAAATATTACAATGCAGAAGGAAGGAAAAATATGCATTGTTGAGCAGTACAGGGTTCTGCTGATCAGGAAAAACATGCCGTGGGCTGCAGCCCCTTTCTTGAAAGCATCAGCACAGCTGACAAATTCAACTTTTCTTGTATTAGCTACCTAGAGAAGTCTGGACAAAGCCTCTTCAGATACAGATTCTCTCAATGCAATTCTATATGTATTTGCAGTATCATTGCAACTTTAAAACCCTTTGCTCTAGAAATGGTAGGTTTTTTAAGTTAACTGATTAGAATTTGCAGATGACTATTTGCAGTGTGTTGTGGAAGGAGGAACTGTGGGAGCTAGAGTGAAGTATTATGATCCCACAGGATGTAGTAGTTGCCTGACTACAATTTTCTGTAGATGTGTCAGGATTTTTGTTGTAAGATTCTAATCAGTATTCATGATTTTTAGGAAACAGTTGATTATCCCCAACCTTGGCCCCCTAGAAGCCACATTGATGCTTGATAATACACTGTAACCATGGCTGCAGTTATCCTGCAGTTATCAGTAAGGCTCTGCATATAATCATTAGGGAGTCTCAAAGACTGCTCTTTAAAAGAAACAGACTTCTTTGAATGAACTGTCCACATTAAGGTCCTTGGGGATCTGCACAGCTGTTAATAGGAGACCCCCCTTTAGGTAACTAGGGCTGATCTGACAGAACTTGCTGAAAGTGTTTAAGATTTTTGACACTGTGTGACATCATCTTATAAGCAAACTAAAGACTTGGTTAAGGTACAATCATAATTTCATGTTACAAATTAATAGAAAATTTGAATTTGTGATATTTGTTTTAATGGCTTACTCAAAGTAGGTGGTCATTCAGTCTTCCACAAAGCCTGTGTCACTCAGTATTTACATTATTAGCAATGGAAAGAATGTGTGGTTATATGTAATAAACTTAAGTGGGTGGCAAACATGGTGAAGAGGCTTAGCCTTCAAAATAATCTGGTGCAAAAGAATGTGGAAGTATACTCAAGGCTTTTTTTGCCTCTCTGTGGTAAGGACTATCCTTGGGCTTTCCAAGTCCCTGAGTTTAATGGCAAAATTGGAGGGCTGAAGTGTTATCCACTGTACAGGTCAAACTGGGGAGCACTTAAGCAATTTTGATGTATAACCATTTATGGGACTGAGTACAATGCGTCCCAGCATCCTGCAGAAGCTGGGTGCTATTGTTGCAAGGCTATTTCCTTGCTCATCTTTGAAAGGTCATTGCCTTCAGAGATTTCAAATGAAGCAGGATGAAAAAAGCAAACATTGGCTCCATATTCAAGGAGGGTGGGAAGGAGTATCAGGATCTATAGGCACGCTAGCCTGGCTGTGGTGTCTGGGAAGAAGATGGAGCAGATCTTCCTGGAACCCTCCTGTTCAGGCACAGGAAGGCCAACAGTGTGGATTGGAATTTATCAAGGACAAGTTAATTGTCCTCTGTGATAAACCAAATGTCTCAGTAGATGGGAGAGAATAGTGGATGTTGTTTACCTTGACTTTAGGAAGGCATTTGATGTGACCTCTTAGAGGCTGTTTATACAAACTGGAGATAGGTGGCTTGGATAGGTGGCCTGCAAGGTGGGCAGAAAATCAGCTGGACTGCTCTGCTCAGATTGCTGAAGCCAAGTCCAGCTGGTGGTAAGTAGTGTTCTTTGGGTGTACAGTTGGATATTTTGTAAATGACCTGCAGAATTGGAAGGAGTATGCCTTCTGCATGCTCACGGATGATACTGCCTTAGGGAGAGGTTAATGAATTGAGGAATAGGGCTTTTTATCAGAGACACCGACAGTCTGAAAGGACAGGCTGGCACAGAACTCATGAAGTCTTAGCAGCATGAAAGGTGGTAAAGGAAAGTTCATACACTTTACCATTGGCAGAACGTGGAATTTTTAATTTCCATTTCCTTACAGGACTGAAAAAGTAGCCTACAGAATGTTCCAGTGACTGAAGGAAAGAGATGATGATGTGTGATCCGTCCTGAAGTCAGGAAGGGATTCTGCATTTCTCAGTAGTGGCCAGCACTGTTGTTTTCATGTCCTGAAACAGGAGGAGGACCCCCCCAAAGTTGATTTTTGCCTACAATCCCAATTTTGGAGTATTTTTTGTTCTCATGATTTCTTAAAGCCAAATTGTGCTTTTCTAATGTGGTTGACTTGGATAGGGAACATTCTTGGGTTTTATCTGAAACAAGGTAAGAATAACTTGAGGAAAATAATAATGTTATTTGATAACATCATAGCAGTTGTCCTGGACAATAATGGGCTGATCAAATACTCATTGAGAAATTAGGGGACCTAGAAGCCAACAGAGCTCTGTTTCACCTCTCTCCTGCTCCTCCCCATGTAATTGTTCATTGCAGCATACATTGAGGAGGTGGGAAAATGGAGGAAATAGTGGGTACTAGTTTATTCTTCCCAAACAACTGCAATAAGATAATCCTTTTTGTTGGGAGAATCACATTCAAATGCTTGATATCACAGCACCAGATTAGACACAATATAAAGCTAATTAAAAGAAAAATACAAATAAATAGGCATATACTCTGTAGTTCAATACCATATACTGTATCTTGAAGAGCTGGGTTAATCTGTGCAACAGAAGGATTATTTAAAAACTGCATTTTTGTGATGTAATGTGGTAAGATGACTAGCAATTAAGATAATTTATGATACGTTTTCACTCTTTCCATGCTCCATTAAATAAGTCTGTATTTTTAGATGTTATCTTCATCAACTTAGATTGGGGAAGAACATCTCTTTAATTTGGACCATGATGTCCATGTAAATAGTTGTGTAGGAAAATGGATTTCAAGTGTTTTACTGGGAACACACTTGAAGTAATATACAGAATGCTATAAAACAAGTGAAAATGAATTTATTCTGGGAATTTTTCTTCAGTTGAAAACATATAGATTTTGCTTATAGTTATTTCTTACATAAGTGCATGTAGACAAAGACATAAATGAGTCTGGCAATGCTCAAAATCAAATACAGTGTAAGTAATTTGTGTTTAGGGTATCATTATTAGAAACATGAGAATCATTACTTTCCTTGTTGAAGCTTTTTATTTTCTCATTTCATAGTTTTAATGTTAATAGTTCAATCTTTATAAAAATGAAAAATGTCAACTTAACTTTTAATCATGTAAGGCAATTAATAAGCAGAGTGAAGTGTCTGTGTTGCATATAAACTTGCAGGTTGCCCATAATTTGATTGACAAGCACTGTGTGGCGTTACTGGCAACTGTTGCTTCTGCATAGTTTTGTATTTTTAGAGTTAGCTTCTAACTGGCAGGCACAGATGGCCATAGGTTATGATTTTTGTGTGTTTCAGAATTAAATAAAATATTTATATGGTACTTTAAATTCTGTTGTCTCAATATCTTGTGTTAATTACTCTCGATGGGTTTTTGGTTTTAATTGGGAAGTTAGAGTGTGGGATTTTTAGAACTAATAAGAAGAATATTCATTCTCATTAAACAGTCAGTGTTATTTTGTGGTAGTAGAAGTTTTTTAAAGTTTTCTTGAAAAAAAAATTTCAGATTTCACATGTTTATCTTGCTGATAATAAAAAATGTTGTGACACAAAGTCAGAGTAATTTGTTTCACTGGTATTAAAGTCAAAAGGCCACAAAGTATTTAGGAGTGCTCTTACCTGGAGTTTAAAATGCTTTTAGAGAAACCCTGTGAACTTTCATTTGAAATACCAGGCTTGTTCTGGCTGTCTATGAAGTTCAGTGTGGTATATAACTTTTTTCCCCTCTCAGATTCCTGTTAAAAATGAGGGCTGAAGTCTGTGTTCTAGGATGTGATAAATTGCAGTTATATGTGTTTAATACAAAGAAAATTATAATTGAGGAGAAAAATAAGCACCTAGGAGACATGAAAATAATTTCTCTTTTACCAGAACCAGACTTGGCTCTTCACATCTATTATTCCCAAAATTTAGATTGAAATTTAGTGTTGCTTTGGGCTCAGGGAAAAGGTAGACTTAATTTTTCACTGCCTTACATCTCAGGAATGCTTTCCTAAGATTATTTTTTGGGGAGGAAAGGCAGCATGTGAAGAAAATAACAAAACATGGCAGAAATTTGTTAACCACCTGACTGTTACTAGTATTTAATGACATCATTTCATTGCTTTTTAGGCTGTGCCTATTCTGGAAGACATTTCTTTTGACTTGAGTTTTTTTTAAGATCTAAATATAGCGGAATTAACATGCTTAATGCTTAGCCGTGTTACTGTATTGCAGTTGTTTTCTTAAAATAGTTATCCTGTAAGAAGTCCAGGGGATTAATTAAAGGCATCTCCAGCTGTTGATTTAACTATATTTAGTCAAACAGCTGATACTACTGTATACTTGTTAAAGAACAGGTGTTGAACCTGTTGCTTTAAGAAGAAAGAAATTGAAGTTACTACATAAGCAGTGCTCAGATTGTTAGTAAATTTATTTTGGTGCTACATACTGATACATGTCTGATGACTCTGCTACTTTCAAGAAATTGAAATTCTGAATAGATTAATGATTTAATACTTATATTTAGCCTCTAAGTTACTACCATGCTGTAAAATAAATATTTGGGGTTTATTTTTTCTTAAAGCCTGACTGAAGCTCAGTATCTGTGAAAGTCCATTACTTCTTTTTTTGTCTTTCTTGTGGTCTGTGGCATATTCATCTTTATGGTTTATTTAAATATCTAATTGTGAACAGTTGACCGTATTTGTAACTCACTGGACTTTATTGGGTCTGTAGAAATCAACTGCAGTAAATATAAAGCCTAACCCTACAATTTTGTTGAATCAAACACAATATTGAAAGAAAAAGAGGATACAAAATTGCAACCTAGTACATAGTTTTAATGCTGAAGTGCTGTTTGCCTTCTATTCAGGAGGGCAGTATCTGCCTTTTACTTTCAGAAGATAATTTGTTTCACAAGGCTGAATTCATCAAGAATTGAGTGGGAGAAAAGTACTTGAAATCTGAAACAAATTTGTAATTGTACAACCTTACAAAAAATGTTAATGCAGAAACTTTCTAAGGAGTTCATTTTTATGAAATATTGTACTAATTATGCTTCTGTCTAATGATTTTTTTTGTCAACTGTGTTTTGTAGACAATTATTTGATCTGTTCCAAAGGCTCTAAGATGTGATACCTTTTGCAAGTTCCAGATATTTCTGATTGTTAGTTATTTGCTTCTGTTTTACCTATACCTTCATTTAATCTTATTTTTTGAGCACAAGCTTTATCTTGATTGCTGTGTATGCCTTAGGCCAGTAGAAATCCAGCAATCTACCTTTCATTTTGTTGGTGTCATGTATCATGTGTACCCTACCTAATTTAGTTTACTACATGCCACCAGTGGCTTTATTAGTTAATCTGAAGTTTTAACACAATACCTGGAAACTTTGAATTTTTGCAACTCTTCATTAGGATGAAGGGTTATCATGTTGTTATACATCAAGACCATGATAGGTGAAATTGTGTCTCCTTTTGGAGCTCAAATTTTTTTTTCTTATTCTCTCTGTCATAGCCTCTACTAATTACTGTTCAGCTGTTAAGTGTTACTAAGATATGATCATTTGATAGCTTGACTTAAAACACCAGAGATCAAATTGTCTGTGCACTTCCTGAAGCCTGTCTTTTGGTTGTGTCAGCAAAACATATCATATCCTGTGCTTTCATTCATAGGAAACTGTTACTAAAATCATAGTTTAGACATATGGATGTTTAAAACAGCAGCTGTTTCAGTTGATAGAATCTCATCTACATTTACATCTTGTTTAGGGTCCTGCACTTCCATGAGCTTACTGTTCTTAAATGGATGCCACAGCTAAAGTTACCCATGGCTTTCTGTGGATACCATAACACCCCAGAAAAGTGCCTGAAGATAAATATTGATCGTTTGTTTGTAAAGGATGGAGGGATAACATGTTCATACAGTCCAGTGAACAGTACTGTAACTGTGGAAAGTAACTAATGCTTTCAGACTATCTAAATCTAATATTAGGAGGACTTTTTAAGAATGAATTAATATACAAACCCATCTTCTGGATGCAGATTTTCGAAAGATTTTTGTGAGATGTGAAGGACAACACAGCAAAGTGGTAAAGTTTTCTAGTTCAAAAATTAGTGGAAAACATCATATAACTTACTAAAACTTCACAGTTTAGCACAGTAGTAAAACATTTCTTTGTTCATTCTTTTATAAAAGTTAAAATTAATTGTGATGTTTGTATCACCATTATCAAAATTTATTTGACAAAACTTTAGCTCTGGCCTGGAATTTACTTGCTAGGCAAGCTGGATTATTTTAGAAAAGCTTAGGAAGCAGAGGAAAAAACATTTTTCTTTAACGTATTTGTGAATCCATTTGCTAGTATTGTAAGTCCTCCTCCTTCCCCACCTCCCCTCCAACAGTTGTTTCAAAAGGTTTTAGGACACTGAAACTGAAGACTTGACTTTGTCTCTGCATCATTTGGGGGTTTTTCAGCCTAGCTGAAGAATATGTCAGGATCCAGTTTTTAATTAAAATTGGTGTTAAACAGAAACCTGATGGACCAAGTGTGTGTTTCTGTTGGTGCTTAACTCTTTTGCCTTCCCTTTGTTACTGAGCTGCTGAAATTTGGCAAAAGTGACTGGTAGTGCCTTTTGAGATGGAGCCCAAATTCATCACTTAATGCAGAGTAAGTGAGTTTTATGTCAGCGCCTTTAGCTTGGATGGACGAATGTTTTATGCTTCAAGTGTGGATAATCTGTGGTTTTTTTAGAAAGCAGCACAAAACAAGCTTCTGTTGCCCTCTAATTTTTGTCACTAATAGCTTGTCCCAGTTATTTCCTCTGTGCTTTGGGGGCATTCAGTACCAATGTGAGTCAGATGATTTTTTCACCCTCAATATCAGCAAAGAAGCAGCATTCAATATGAGCAGAGTAAAATTAAAAAGTAGATAGGATCAGTATGTAAATGATTTAGGTAGAAGCAGTTTAAAGACCAGTTAAGCAATTTTTTTAGAAGTTAGTTTGAAGCACTGCTTTTCTTGAAGCAGTCCAGCACTTAAATGTGCTTGGTGTACTTGTGTCAGTCACTGTAAACTGACTTAGAGTGAATTTTCATATACTTAACTTCCATTCTGTGACCAGAAAATAACCCAACTGTAATGAACTTAGCTGGTCCTAGATCTGTTCCTATTTAAACTCTTGGGACAAGGAAGAGCAGACCAGATCAGAACTACACTAATTCTGAGGCTTTCCAGCTCACAGTGCCATCTGGCGGGGTTCATTCCAGTTCAGCGCCCTTGGTAATTAGCACTGCAAACAACACTCTTAACTTGATAAAGACTGTCTAAAAAGAATTTTTCCTCTAATTATCCTGTGGTGTCTTTCGAGATACCATAACTATAATTGTAAATTATGGTGATGCCTTTGGTTTTCTTCAGAGGACTCCAAAGGAATGGCTGGCTCTGAAGATGAAAGACTCTTAGATTTTTATTTAGGAAGGGACTATAAGATTTCTTCTTTGGAAATTTTCATATTCTCATTGTCACCAACTGACACTCATGAGCCACTTAAGTTTCCATAAGAAGATACATTCTAAGGTCTTGTTCAAGCTATTTGGGAAAATCTGGCTGTGAGTGCAACATAAAAATCTGTAGATTTGGAAATACCTCATTCCTGGATGGTTATTTTTTGTTCATTCAGCCTAATGTTTCCCATTTAGTAAATTCAGCATCTGTTGAAAGGAACAAATAACCTAAAGCTCTGTTTGGCTCAACAGATAAGCAGATTGAAACTTGGAAAGAACATTAATTCTTTACTTACAGTTTGGATTTTCAGCTGTGTGACATAATATGTTTAAAGTATTTGCAGGTTGCTTGCTCATTTATCTTCTTTTTGTGAATTTTTAACTCAGGATTTGAAAAGAGTTGTGATACTCTCTTATTTGTTGATTAGCAGAATAGAATTAGTAGACTTCACTAGGAAGACCTCCGTTTATTCTCTGTGTTGACAATTTTTCATTCATCTTACTTTCAATTATCCTTGCTTAGTATAGACATCAGGAACCTAGAAGAAGCAGGCACTATAAACTTATCTACAGTTGAGGAGTTTGTGCTTTGCCAAGACAACCCTCAGTGCTTGGACCTTCTGAGAATATGACAAAAGTGGCAAAAACTGCCACTTTCTTCTCTAGTACTAGTTAACTGTTCAACATCTCTTTGGGAGACAGACTAGCTTTTACAAAATTTGATCGCCTAACTGCAGATGAGTTCTAAATAGCTCAGGTGAGATTTACTGCCTAAATCCAGTGTTGCTGTCTCCTAGACTCTCTTCTTTATCCCATTTGAGGGCCTCATATCTACTGCTATGGAACATAAAAATGTTACTGTGTCTGGCAACCATAAAACCAGGTCATGTGTGAGAAGGGGATTATGGCAGGTGTTTTTTCAGTTATCCAGGATAAGGTAAGGATCCAGGGTGGGATGGATAAGCTTAAAATGTCCAACTTCTAAACCATGTCAAAATTTCAAATTCAGGTTGGCCTTTTTTGTTTGTCACTATTGGCTTTAAGGACACCCCAGTCAAAAATTCTTGGGACGTGTGTGTGCTTAATAAATGATCAAAACAAATCCCACCTCAGGGCTCTGCTTTTTGTTCTTTTTGTGTTACTGAAAGCTTTTGTAGGAATACTTATTTATCTGTGGTCAAAGGGAGTAGGCACTTGACCTATCATTATTGGGGCACACAATCTTTAAATTAGTCCTTCACCTTTTGAGACAAGGTGGCAATCTTTCTCAGTCTACATATTTTGGTTTTAACTTTTAATAATCTTTCAGAATTTATACCTTATTATTATTCAGGGATGGGGGATTAAGAGCAATATAATTAGAAAAGCCTGAGCCTTTCTGTCACAGGACTGGTTATGATCTATCATGAGTTTCATGATATATCCAAGTGTTATTAGGTACTTGCAGCCAGAGTCTGTCTGGCTGTGGGATATATCGTAGTTACCACTTACACAATACAATTTGCTACATTGCATGTTATACATTCAGGAGCAGCTTAAAGTGAATTATATAGCATTTGCTCTATATACAGAATAAATATACCTTTCGGAGGCAAATTTGTTCCTTTTGTGTTGGTGGAAAGTTTCAAGCAACACCTGATAAAAAATACGATTTCACCTTTTCTTACCCTCATTATACTCAGTTGGAGATACTGTTCCTGTGGAGACTTTCAGTTTGCTAAATCAAAAGTTTAAAATATGCTTTCTACACTTAAATAAAACATTTACATTGAAGCACTGAAAGCCAGGATTTGTTTGTTAGGCTTTTTGGGCTTTTTCTGCTGTATTTTGAGGGAGTCTCAAATAACAGATGGTGTTGTTATTATCAAATTCTGTTCTACGAAACACAATTGCATGGGGGCTTTTCAGTCATACGGTAAGTATTTAATCACCAAACTGATGTTTTAGTCATTTGCTGTGGTAGGCATTGAGAGTAATTTCAAATTTTTGTGGTTTCTCTTCATTGCTGCCAGGGTATGCTGCTCACTCTGGGGTAGCTTCCAGGTTAGCTCTCTGGTCCTCTTCAGCATCACCCCACTCAGTCCCCAACTGTTACTGCGATGTGGGATAATTCCATCCCAGGTACAGGACGTGACATTTATTTTTATTAACTCATATGCAGTTCTTCTTGGCTTAGGCTTTCCAGTACATTGAGGTCTCATTATATGGTGATTCTTCCTTCTGCTGTATCTGGCTTTCCACCAGTTTGTTGTGTCCATGAACTTGGTTAAGATATATTAAATGTTATCATCCAGATTATCTATAAAGAATACTACAGGGCTGTCAATTTGTCTTTCAGCCACTAACTACTGTTTTTAGCTGGAGACCAGAAGATTCAAAAGTCCTTGTCTTCTTACATTGGATGAGTGATCTAAATATGACCCGGTCCAGCACACAACATTTCTCATTGGACACCAGCCTGTTTAAGAACTTCTGACAAATAATAAATTCCTGTCTATGAGGACATGTTAATCTGAAGTTCAAGCAGTGTCTGGAACATCTTTTCAAGTTATAGTAGTTGAGAAATGCAAAATCATGATGTAGACCTCCATTTATACTCTTTCTGTACTGTGTAAAAATTTAAAAGTGTAATTACTTGCTTGTAGCAGCTTGTCTGAGGTTTGTTTTTGTTGCCAGTCTGTAAGTTTGTGACTCATCCTTTTATACTTTTAAATGAATATAAAAAAGAAATAGAGGCTTTACTCAAGAGAAGATATGAGAGATAAACAGACCCTTCTCTTTCTGTAAGAAATGCCTGCATAGCACTGAATTGGAGATGAGTTTGGTTTTAGAAAGTTGAAGTTCGAATCTAATAATGAAATGCGACTGTACAGCTGTACTTGTACAGGATGTACTATACCGATGAATTTCTTCACAATTAAAGGTTTTTTTGTAAACAGTAACTACAGCAAATATGTTTTATATTATTTTCTAACATCCTTCTTTGGAAGAGATGAGCTCTTTCAATTTCTCTTAACTGTAATACCTCTGAAAATGAGGCTCTCCAGATCTGCTACATTATCTGAGAATGTTAAGGAATAACAAGCATTCATAAAGCAGCATCCAGTTTTAAACGCTGCTTAATGTATTTCTGCTCAGAAAAGTCTTTTAAGCATGTGAACTAAAAATATAGCTATTGATGCTTTAGAAATGTGGCTTCATTGATTTTCAGGGATGTTTTCAGAATTGTCTTCTGCTGGTATATAGGCAATGATTAAATGTTGAAGCTTTTCTTCAGACTTTTTTTAAGCGCTTAAGAGATCAAGTTTTGCATTCTGCTGGAGCCAAATTTTATTTTACCATGGACTTTCACTCGAGAAGTAGTTCAGTCAGACCATATTTGAAGCTAATCAATGGTCAGTGTAACCCAAGAATCCAGATTGCTGGCACAAGTACTAAATGTCAGAACCTGCTGAAGGTAGCTGAATAAATCAATAATGCTGCTGTTGTAATTATAGCAGTACATTAACTATCATAACTGACATGATTTACACAAGTAATCCCCTCCACTCTGCAAATTAGTTCCCTTCTGTCTCAAGGGTATTTAGTTCCTAATAGCGATTGATTCTTCTCTGCATTTCTGACTTTCTGCCAGTTGGAAACTAGCATTTAAAAGGGAAGATAATGTTGTACTGGGGGTTGGTAATTTTGGTACAGTCTGTGATGTGGGAATTGGTGCTAGTATGTTGGTTTGGGATTCATGAGTAGGAAGTTATAATTAGAACTAGGTAAATGCATGTATCATCTAAATACCTAAGTTCTTCTATTCAGTTCTTTTACTGTGGGGAATGGTTTTGAAAAGTGTACCCATTATCGGTCTGCATGCTGCTCTGTTGTCGTCTGGTGACTCTCAGTGTTTGTCTGTTTATGAGACAACATTTTGCAACGGAATTTATAGCCAATATCGGTTTCCCATTCTTCAAACTGATGGAAAGCTGAGTAGTTGCTGTAAATGGCACTTCTGAAACTCTGAAAATAAACAAGTAATTCTTCCTGCACAATTTTATTGTTCCTTTATATGCATTAAAAGGAAAGAAACAAATTTTCATTCTCATTTCATTGTACACTGGATATTTGATAGAAATATTTCAGACAATAATTCATTTTTTCTAAGTGCTGTGAAGTGAACATGCCTGTTTCCAAGAGTATTGTTTTTTTGCCCAGAAGCAGGACTTGAAAAAACCTGTGAGCTGGGAATTGTAAGTTGTTAGTTTATTTAGTTGCAAAAGCTGGGAGTCAAGGAGCAAAATCTATTGTTCTTCACTACTGAAAAATACAGATGAAATTTGTTAACAGGACTCAGTACTGCTTGCAGGATCCAAGCAAGCATGATGGGAGAAGCTGGAGGCAATGTTTTGACAGATAGGTGAATAGTGATAAAAAATGCTCTGGATTGGTTTTCTTGTGTGCTAAAAATGTGTTGTTAAGTGGATGATGGCTGACTATGTTCCCAGTGCTTTCCCTGGGTAAGATGCTCGTTCTCTCTTGGTTCTCAGAGGCGTATCAATGCGGAGAGCCTGTTCTGAGTGTCCTTCAGCTTCTGTTTCTTTGCATCCTTCCTCCTCCATGAGTACCTCCTGTGTTGGCATACTTGGCTCTTGCTTGCAATTTTTGTAACTCAGCAGAGACTTGACATTGAATTGTTTCAAAAGTGCAGATTCAGAACTGATGGAAGCAGCATTAAGTTCTCCACACACTTAGTTGTGGCATAGTTAAGCTGATGTGCCTGGAAGATAGGATAAGACATTGTATCAGTGTGTATTTGTTTCCCATTTTGTTCATGCTGAAAAACCCTTTTTCTAGAAATACAAAATCTGGAAGTATTTTTCTTTCTAACTGACAATTTTTATTCTAAAGAATTTGTTTTCCTTGGCTCCCATGACTGCTGGTGGACTTTTCACTGTATTGGAACAATGATAGATCCTCGACTGTAATTCCTTCATGAGAAGGAATTCAGTATCTGAGACTCCCCTGTTTTGATGTGAGCATCACAGAATGTGTTTGTTCAGCAGTATCTTTTTGCTATACCATTTTTATTATTTTTAGCTTTCAGAATTTGATCAAAAATATGAATCTAAAGTTATGTTGCATTAGTAGTCGGACAGTTCTGTGTGTACCTAAATGTGTGGGGTTAAAAGTGCTATGATTTGTGCATGTATCCATCACTACTAGTGCAGTTATTTCCGAAGTCCTAGATCCTCATATGGAATTTGTCAGTTGAGAACTTGTGTAATACAAAAATGTAACATTTTCATTTTCACATGTGCTTAGCTTTCATATGTGCTCATCTTTGTCACTGTTTAAACAGAAAAAAATAGGATCTGCTTATAACTGCCATGGTAGATTTTAATCTGTTAATTCTTAAGAAGTGAAAGTCAACTTAATTTTGAAAGGAGGGAAATGTGGCATGCCCAGATGCTTCAGTTAAAATATGCAAAATACTTGAGGAGAGACAAGGAGTAATTCATTTGTCCTTGAGCTACACATCTAATTTTGTAGACAAATAAAGACTGTAAAGCTGCTTTTAAAAAGCCAACTTAACTTTCCATTACAGAAGGTTTCAATCAACTTGGGAAAGAGAGTTCTTGACCGGTGGCACTACATGTTGTTTATTACTTAGTAATAAAGCATTAAAAAAAGCAAAATCTCTCAGTAGTTACACTTGAAGTCAAGTTGTTTGCTTTCTGTCATTGGGACATTTCAACAAATTCTGCTTTTCCTTTAGATAAACTGAAAATATTTTATTGAGATAAACTTACAGTTTTAGGAGAATGTAGTAATATCCTGAGGGAACAACTGGAACCTTTACCCTTCCCATTTTTGAGAAACTTAAGTCATTTTGAGAAACTAAATCTCTCTTCAGTTGGGTTTGGGGGTGGTTGGTTGCCTGTTCTGAGGGCTTTTTTCTCTTAAACTTGGAAGTAGAAGGACACTATTCTTTCTTTTCCTGTTTAGAATTTTTGGATTTAATGGATTTTTTGTGAAATAACAAAAGATACATATTTTTAAAATAGAAAAAAAATCACGAAGTTGAACTAATTAGAAAAGTCATAGGGAGGAGGTAAGCATTAAGTACTTAGGTGAGCATATTTGGCTCAGCAAATGTTCAGGTCCTCCTCCTGTAAACAGAGCAGGAGCCATATGCCAAGCTGTCGGTCATCCTAAGAAAGGAGAGGAGACTGAAGAAACCCACAAAGAAATACAAATAAAGGGACAAAAGCATAAACCGGCCACAAGTCAGAACCGATCTGTCAGTGATGCATTTAGACTGGGGCTTTTCAGCTTTCTCGGAGCCAGATGAGAACTAGAAAGCCCTTCAGGTGACATCTTGCACTGTAACCAAACGGTGACTGGGCAGGGGGATCTGTGTGTCCTGTTCAGTTTTGGTGTTCCTGAAGAAGTTGGATGGAAGCCTGGCTTTCTCGACTGGTGAATATCATGAGCAAATATGCTATCTTTTCTATATTTGTTTTCTTATAATTGCAGCATATTTATTGAAAAAGCATGATACTTGAGTATTAATTGATGTTGAAAGTTTAAAGGTTTTTATTTGTATGCTTTACATTGGAGCCACATCTATGCAATGTATTGTAGCATTTAATGTTGGATGCTTTAACTGGAAAGTAATGATTCTAGTTTTCAGATTTTATCAATAAGATCTTTTAAGTTTTGAATTTTAATTGGTAAACCCTTGTGCGCTTTGTTTTTCTTATTTGAACAAAAATTCTGTTCTTGTCAAGAAAAAGATATTTTAAATGGATTTTCTTGTGTAAACCACTGTAAAGTGATTAAAAGTGATAAGCTCTTCAAAAGGCAGTGTCTTACCGTATTTGAATAGCTTACATACTAATTGGTTTTTAAACTGTGTGCCAGGCTCACCTGTGACTTTTTATTCATCAGCATGTTTTGCTACAAGGTAGTGTGTCTTGTAATCTGCTCACTTTTTGGTTTTAGAGTATTCCCTTAATACGTATATTGATACTTTGCTATTTCTTTATGTTTTCAGTAACTTGATGAGCTTTTTGTGTTCTAAAAAACTTTTTTAAAAGCTTCATATGATACTTGCTGGAAGAGAAGTTTGCTTCTATCTGCCTCTGAAATAAAAATTTGAAGGAATTTCTGTAAATTATATTAAGGTTTCTATGAAATTGAAAAACAAGATAACGTTATTTCATTGCATTTGTCCTTTATAATGACATTTGTACCTTTACCTTTGAATGCTTTGATTTTTAGGTATCAGTCTGTGGAACAGTAGCTTGCAAGTATGCAACTGAAAAGGAATTAATTAACTGAGTGTTGATTTACATTTAAGATTTTGTTAAAGCAAAGTATGTAAATGGAAAAATTATCTGGGTCTGTCTCACATGAACATTAACTTCCAGCTTGTTTTCCATAGTGATTAGTTTGAAGCTTTATTAGAATAGTGGGTAAGTCTTTGTAGAGGATGTCATTAGTAATAAAGAGGAAAACTTTCACCTTTAACAAGATTTTGCCTTCTATACAGCTGGCCCAGTTTAGGCAACGGAAGGCGCAAACTGATGGTCAAAATGGATCAAAGAAGCAGAAAAGGAAGAAGAAAACAGCAAACATCAAAGATGAAGAATCGATACAAGATGGGATTGAAGCTGATCAATCTCGAGGTGATGAAATATCCACATGCAGCAGTCGAAGGGGAGCAGCTGCCACTGCTGACTTTGCTATTATCAGAACTTTGCATAGTGGAGAAATTATCAAACACACCCAGGCTTACACCATTGAGGTAAGTTTGTCTCAGGCTATAAACAATCACTTTTGGGGGTGAGTGGGCATAAAATAATCCATTCATTTTGAGAGTGGGAATAAAGGAGTTGGATGAGATTTTGCACACTATTTCCTTTTTTCCTCTGTCTGACTTAGTATGTCCAGAGAAAACACTTTCTACTTGCCTGCTGGTGTCACTTTTTTTTTATTGTAGTCAGTTCCCTGTAGAGTATGGAAAGTGTATTTGTACTGCTATACTCCTTAAATGTCCATAAATTAACTTTATTAGAAATCGCAAATTGATGTGCATTTTTGATGTGGAACAGATGAATGCTCTGCATTTTAACTTGCCAATTCTGTATTGGGATAGACCATTTGCAACCATTTTGGCTCCATTATTGAATTTCCAGCAACTGAGGACTAACAGAAAAATTACACTTTTTGAAGTATTCTTGCATTTTTATTAAAAAAACCCCCAAATTTATCATTGTGGGGGAGAAGACAGACTAAATTGTGCATGCAAATGAAAACCTGTAGAGTAATTTATCGATTTATTTTATTATATATATCAATAATATATCAATATTTATCAATATATCAATACACTACATATTTTGAACCTTGTGGCTTTTAATTCTTAGAAAGCTTGTTAGGGCTTCAAAACTGTAGTAGCTCAATAAAACTTTTCAACTCAGATTTTCCTGGAGGAGGTAAGAAATTTGGTAACAGAATAACTAATTTCTTAGGTGAAGAAGGATTTTTTTGCCTCCTAGGAAAAGTAAAAGATGTACTTCATGAAATTAATCAAGAGAGGACTGCTAGGGAAGAGAGGTGTTTAGACAGAATCACTGTAATTGTTGTGTTAATAATGCAATAGTCTACATAAGTATGACGACTGTATGGAGTAATTTCCTTGATCAAATATATTTTGAAGTTGGAGATGGACTCTTCTAATGTATGTCCTTTGTTAGGATAAATATCTCTTCTGCAGTTGGAGAAACAGGGTAAAGTACAGTGTAAAGGAATAACTTCAGAGAAAAGGGACCTTTGAGGTCATCTAGTCCAATGTGCTCAATGCGGGTCTAATTAGATCAGGTTGGTCCCAGTGGCCTGTGTTGGCCCCTAAATGCATACAGTACCAAGACATAGATGATTTTAGAAATGGAAAAAATATCTGCCCTGCAGTTGCTAAAGATTGTGCACATAGATACATTCTAAGGATGGGGTGTGCTTTTTCTGAGGTCTGTCTTACTCCCAAAGCAACTTATCTTTTGCTTAAATAAATAAATCTGAAGACGCACTGGAGTTTCTGGTTTCTTGGGGGGAGATGGTTTGTTTGTTTGTTTCTTTTTTAAAATGCAGCTTTAAAAGAATAAGCATAGAGTAACATAAATTTGTAATTTGACTCTGTTGAGTTGCTTAGTGACTTTTAAACCAGTTTTCACTTCCATAAAAAAAACCAAAACCAAAACCCCTGCTCCCAATTGGGAGAGCATTTTTCTTTGTTAAATGTAGTCTGTAGCCTCCTTACTTATATTACTTAAATAAATAATCAGTATTTTGTAGTTGGAAGATGATTGCTAAAGTCTTTGAAGTATTAATAGAAGAGGAAAAACTCTGAAAGTGTTTTCAGTGAATCTCATCATTTACTGGTTTTAGTCTTACAAGTGCAATGATTTGGACAGAGAGCCTGTATTACAGTAATTGGATTGGAGCTTGCTGAGTTGAAATGGCAGCCAATGTAATAGGCAGTTTCAGGCTAATCTCTGCAGTGGAGAATTACAGCTTTGAGCTGTTTGCTTTTTCACCCAGCATTAAGTTGTTGTAGGTTGCTGTGTCAGAAGGGTGAGACAGGATTACTGGAAGCATTATGCAGGATCATTTTCTAGCTAAACTTTGATTTTACTTATTTATTTCATCGTTTACTGGAACTGATATTTAGATTTGTTATTTCTGTACCACAAAATACAAAGAGCATCTGACTATACTGCCTATCTATCTAAAAATCTTGACTGGGCTCCTCTGTGGTAGTTTTGTGGGTAGAAGTTTATCTCCTCGCACTTCTTCTGGTATGATTTAAGTCTCCAATGGGATTAGCATGTCCAAATACAAGTAAAAATGGGTTCTCTTACTCAATATGAAAATCAGAAAGTAAAACAGTGATACTCCTCTGGGAGCTTATTTCCCTTGTGAAGGCAGAAGAGTTTCTTTGCAGAGAGGACAAAAGTGTTTAGACTACAAAGAGGTTTCTTTGCAGTCATCCATTTCCTCTTTTTTCTTCTGTGTTCCTAAGGGTGGATTCCTCTATCCCGCTGTATTCCCTTCAGTTGCAAAAACTAATTGGAAGAACTCTGTAAGAACTATCATTGTTTGGCCATTACATTTTACCTTCCATCTAAACTTAATTTGTAATCTCGAAGATTTTCCATCCACTATTGGAGGAACAATTTACAAGATATCTTAGAGAAATACCAGTTGGTATTTATTGGTGAATGTCTCGTGTTCCATGTTAAATGCTTTTTGTCTTGTTTTCACAAAGAGAATGTTTTTTGTCTTTATTCTGTTGTACTCTGGTATCTTTAGGTGTTGACATCCATAATATCCTTTTCCATATAGAAGTAAAAATAACCTAGACCACATTATAAAATGAACTGGAATAAATTAAAAACTTGGGTTTAGGATTGCTTCTTTTTGTGACTTCTGCTGCTAAAAATAGAAGAAAGCAAAAGTTGCTTCCGGGGTAAATAATTGCTGAGATCACCTTTTCTGGGAAGTCTTGAAAGTATGGATTGGAACACACTGCTTTGCAAGAATGTTCTAATACCAGGAAAGGAAAAGAAAAAGTGTCACAGTAAAATTGTCCTTGAGTCACCTGGGTAGTAAAAGCTATTATACAAAGCTTCTTAGAAAAGAAAAGTTCCAAGTTCTGTGATGAAGAATACCTGCTAATTGACTAAGGTTGGATTAGTAACTCGTCTTTTGTTTTTCAAAGGACAAATCCTTTTGGTAATAGTTTTAGAATAGCTTAACTGTTAACTGAAGTATGTGGCAAAATTTATAGCTCTATGTTCATAGTTTTATTTCTATAAGGTATTCTTTTTGTTAGTGTCTGAAATTTTGACAGACAAGGATCAGCAAGTGATTAAGAAGGAGACACTGGGTAGGACTCTTGAGAACTGAATAAGGAAAGTGAGAGAAATAAGAAGGTATGTAAGCAGTATGGAGAAACAGAATGCCTCAGTGAGAAAAGGTGTAAGTGGTGAATGTGATGGGACATTCCTGTGATGGAAGCATGAAAGTAAAGAGGACCTAAAGGCTTTGACTAGAAAAGAGCTATTCTGGGATGCACAGTAAGGTGGAGGAATTAAAAAAAAAATGGATACATCAAATGTAAAAATTAGCCCAGTCACTTCAGATACTATAGCATCCATTGAAACATGTTTTGAAATTGAAGAATGAAGAAAAGCAAATGTTTGGAAATAGTCTGTTCAATAGTAAAGTCAGTGCCACAAGAAAAGGTAATAAATTCTGAGCAGTATATGTTTCTGATCGAAGGTAGTCATTCTTTCCATTCACCATCTGGCCAGAAAATTGCCAGGATAACTTGGCAATTTTCTTCAATTCATAAAACAACCTCTGGTATTATGCCTTCCTTTATCTCTGTAAATACTGATATGTAATTGGATTTACTGGCACAGAAATTACCTGTATTGGAGAATGGTCTCTGCAATTACAGGGTATTTCACTTTAGATTAAACATTTATAAAGCCATGTTATCAAAGAATAGAAACATAATTGAATGCTTAGGTTGCCACTGTTGATGGTGTTCGCTGAATACCATCAGAAGTTTATACACTGCAGAGTTCAGTACCTCAATGCAGGTTATATTCAGGTTTGGCAGTGGTTTATCTCCACTAAAATGCACTCGGTTTAAATTTGATCATAGTTTGGGTCGTAAATTACCAAGGAATTTGAATTGAATGGTTTTGGTATTAGGAGCTAAGGAAGATATGATAAGGCAATATAAAAGAATAGCCCTTCATATTCAGAATGTTCTACAAGTATTAAAGGCCAAGTGTGAAGGTTCAGGACCTAAAGAGAGGGTTTTATGTCTGGGATATTCTGTTTACAGTCTCCTTTCCTCACTTCTAGTCACAGTCTCCTTAACTAGGCTTACTTGTGATCCTGTATGAATTGCTAGAAACCCATATGAAAATGACCAAGTCAAAATAACTTGGTTAAGAATTAATCCAGCCTTTTGTAGTTACATTTTTATGACAGTTTTCACTGAGGTCGTAAAAAGGCCAGCAGTTTAGTTCAGGTAGAATTCTGTTCCATGAATATTCAGCCTATACCATCATCCAGTACAATTCAAGTAGTTTAGTACTGGATGTTGGTTCTTGCAAAATGTTTTATTGTCACCTATGGAAATTTTCCAAAGAAATAGGAAAATCACTTCTCAGTTATTGTGGCCAATTTTGTATATGGGTTCTTTTGTGAATCCTGGGTGTCCAGTGTCCAAGAAAATTGCTTTTGAGCAGTGCTTAACTGTGTAGAGAAACAAGTTACAGTAATTTCACGATTATAAGCCGCACCATTTTGACTAAAATTTTGGTCCGAACCCAAAGTGCGGCTTATAATCAGGTGCGGCTT
>PYHW01010375.1:6634436-6645639 GCA_013186435.1 Turdus rufiventris | reverse complement strand
TCAGTCACACAGTGGGACTCAATGGGCCATTAGCAGAAGATACCTCCCTGGAAGAAGGATGGGTTGTGAAAAGATAAAGAACAATGCCAGGCGTGGTTTCAATGGATGACCCATTAGCAGAATATCTGCCATTGAGATCAGGATCACTGCCCCACCCTCAAGGATTATGATAGAATAGATACTTTTGATCACACTCTGTATTGTAATGTGCGGCTTATAATCAGGCGCGGCTTATGTATGGACAAAGAACGCAAAGTTGCTGGCACCCGGAAGTGCGGCTTATACTCAGTGCGGCTTATAATTGTGAAATTACTGTAATAAAAAAGCTCTAATGTCCAGTTATTCTCACATTTGCATTACTGTTATTATTGTTGTTGTTATTTGTATTTTATTTGTGATAATAGATGTCATTTTATCCACCATAGCACCAGTTAAGTGGCTGCCCCACAAGAGGTGGTTTATTATTTCTTTGTCTGGTGTTGAATTTTAATGTCTTGTATCTGTTGTTCTTAACATAACAGTCATAATTATAGCACAATAAAGAAACTAAGTATTTCTCATGATTGTAACTACTGTTAATTGTTCCTGAAGGAGTAGAAAGTGAAAATGTTTACATTTTTAGATGGCTATAATTATTATTTTTAAAATGAAATAAAAATGTATTAAAACAAAATTGAGCATATTCAGGTTTGGGGCTGTGGTATAATAATATTTTAATAGTTACAGTGTATTTTTTGTGTGATTGTGGTGCAATGCATAGTATCTCAGTTGAGAAATGCGTAATGGTTTATTTTTCAGAAGAAACAAAAGAATTGTAAAAGGGGAATGGGGAAGATAGTGGTGTGCTTTAGTTCTGCCTGTTTGTCAAGAACACAGATTGAATTTTAAAAGTTGGAAATTATACAACATGATGTGCTTTGGAACTGACATATTTATTTAATTTCATTGAACAGATGCAAAAGTGAAGGTATAGCACAATTATGTTCCTGATCTGTTCCTAATTTTCTCTACTATAACAAACATGTAGTATTTCCTTTAGGTCTGTGCTTTTAAAGTAGGAGTTGACTGCAATTTTCTAAAAATAACTTTATCTGGAAGCATTACCATGTTAAGAGCAAGATTCAGTATATATCTTGGTGAAGGTTTTTTGGGGATCATTGTAAACAAAATAGTTACAGAAGATTACTAATGGTTTAAGCAATTTGCAGTATGTAGAGATGAGGCTTCCACTAGCTTTAAGTGAGTTCAAATTGAAAAAGAAACCTTATACTGATACATGGTTTTATAAATGCACACAAAAATATTGCCAGTCAATATTGTAGAATTTCTGACTGCTTGAGTGTAATCCTATAAAAAATTAAAACAGTTGGCAAAGAATTTTTTTGTACTCTTCTAATTTCCTCATCATTGCAAATTACAAAAGATTCATGCTGTATCCATTTTGCAGCTCTGATTTTCTCATGTAGTTATGAATGATTTCCCTGGTTTCACAGTGAAGGATACTTCATATTACCAATTGCAAGCTTTAGTACAGTTAATGCTATTTGTTGCACTTCAAGTGAGAGATGATATAACTTGCATTTATTGTGGGAGAAGTGTATGAACATGAGTAGTTGTACAAAGCTGCTGAAACATTATTAATAGATATTCTGGCTTCATTTATGATGGTTTGTTTTTGTGGCCACACTTTTTATTTTAAAAGCAAGTTATACATATAACTAACAAACCTTCTTAAAAGTTCAGATTTTGTTATTTGTTAACAGAATAACCTGTTAAAAACTGTTTCTGAAATTTTTACAAAAAGAGTTCGTGAAAATATAAAAGCTCTACTAGTGAGACACCTTTTAAGTAGAGAGGTTAGGGATTACTTATTCCTTCTTAACTAAAGTTAGCTGGTATTTTTTGACTGTGGTTTTCACGTGCATTAATAGTTTAAATTTTATCTTTTACAGCTCCAAGAATTTGAAGCTGCTATCAAAAAAAGAGATGACATTATCACTCAGCTCACTACTAACCTACAACAGGCACGGAAAGAAAAGGATGAAACCATGAGGGAGTTCTTGGAGCTTACTGAGCAAAGTCAAAAACTGCAAATTCAGTTTCAGCATGTAAGTTATACAGCTACTAACATTTATTTGGTTTTGACAATAGGTGTCACTTTGGAGGCTCCATAAATAGCTACTTTCTGCAGAAAAAATTTTTGTGCATTTTTCAAGAATCAGCCTCTTAGCATAGATTTTCCTGTCTTACAGTTGTTGTTATGTAGCTGTTTTATTGTAATAATTTACTATAAAATAATAAATATTAGTCTGTTGTCTTTCCTATTATGTGGTAATAACTTCTCATAAATACCAAATTATGGCAGTATCCTAGGGAAAAACTTGGGTAATTAGTTCTCAGAGCTTTGGACAGAAGTGTTCCTTTGAAATCAAAATATCCAACCATAAGCTTCCATGGGCCGTAGCTTCACACTCCAGTCCTTATATTTTTGGATAAAAGTTTCCTTTGTGGTGTTGTTAAAAGGTAATTTAAATAACAGAGTGAAGCTTCAGAAAGACATTTCTTCTAAAAGCATGGTGATTGAGGTGCCACAAGCATACAGGCTACACCTTAGTGTTGCAGTTGAATGTTGTAGTATTTCATGCTGTTTAAGTTATTATATAGCTTATTTTGAACTTCAAGTGAATTATATTCTGCAGCTTGAGATTTTATTATTAAAAATCTGATTATGGGCTCCATAGCTGCAACTAGTTAGTTTTGCTACACACTGATGTATCTGAGACACTACTGTCCTATGTTAGCTCACTATGAATATTTAATTAATATGAAATAGCTTTTTATTGGTTGGTTGTCCCAAATGAATAAGGATGTTTGACTTCCTCCAAAAGAACTTAGAAATCTTTGAGCTTGTGACGTGGCAGAAAAAAATAAAGATCACTATTTCTGTATGCAAGCTGTTTCTGAAAAACCTGATGTATTTTAGGTTTTATTTCTTTAAAATTCAAGTTGCAGGCAAGTGAAGCCCTAAGAAACAGCAGCCATAGTTGCACAGCTGCTGATTTATTGCAAGCCAAGCAACAGATACTTTCACATCAGCAGCAGCTAGAAGAACAAGAATGTCTTCTTAAGAATTATCAAAAAAAGAATGAAGAATTGGAAGTGCAGATTACACATCTTGAAGAGAAAATCAGGACATATGAACTGGTATGTTCCTTACTGTAAAGATCTCTTTTCCTAAACATTTTTCAGGATTTTTAAATTCCTTTGAATTAAAAAAGCCAAAGCACAGATAATGAGTGTGCTGCATAGAATGCATACAATGATTTAAGTTTTTGACACTGTTTCTGTTAACTACCATATAATATGTATATAATGTAAAACTGAAAATTGTATGCCAATATTATGTATTATTTTTTAAAAGATGTAGAAATATTTAGAACAAATTATGAAACTATGTTTCATATGTTAAAACACCTTAAAGGACATTATTTTAGAAAAAAAATTAAATTACCTGCTTGAACATTCTTCTCTGCATTAAGCGAAGAATGATTTTTTTTCCCTTGTGTACTTTTTTATTATCCTTCATGGAAAACATTTTAAAACCACCTAAAAAATTCAAATATTATAAAAAGTGATAGAGGCACTGGGGGTTGGAAAGAATAGGGGAGGGGCGTGATGGCATGGGTGAGGTAGGGTTTCTCAGTTACTCCAAGGGTACAGGAAACCAACATATGAGGTCAACAAATAATTTGTATTTGTTTTATAACTAACGTAGTCTTTCTAGCCTTCTAAGAAAGACTAAATAGCTAATGTTCTTACATGTTCAGATAATTAGCTAAGAGTAAGAACAAGGTGTTCCTCGTTTTTTTAAGGAAAAACAGAAAAAAGAGGGAGAAGATTTGAGTAAATTACAAGAAAAAGAAGCATTAATTGAAGAGCTGGAAGCAAAACTTGGAGAAGAAGAAAAAAATTCATTTCAGCTGAAGGAAAAACTATCAGATGTTAGCAAATTACTTGATGAATTGAAAGAAGAGATTTCATTAAGGAACCAGCAGATAAGTAATATGAAAGCTGAACTTACCACCTACAAACAGAAAGAAAGGCAATGTTCTGATGAAATAAAACAATTAATGGGAACTGTGGAAGAACTGCAGAAACGATGTTATAAAGACAGCCAGTCTGAAGCTGACATTGTGCAAAGAATGGAATTAGAAACACAAAGGAGACTGGCACAACTTCAGGCTGAATTGGATGAAATGCACGGCCAGCAGATTGTAGAAATGAAGCAAGAATTAATTAAGCAACATGCAGTAGAAATAGAACGGTGTCTTTTGCAACAAAAAGTAGAGTTGGAGCAAACTTCAAGTCTGTGTTTTAATGAGAATGTTAATAAAGATCAAATGCACTTAATGAATATTAAAATTGATGAATTGAATATGAAGTTGCAGGATGCTGATAAGGAAAGGGAGAAGATAAAGCAGGAATTGTCACAACAGATAGAAGTTATTGCAACAGAGAAGTCTCTTCAACAAACTAGAATTGAAGATCTTCTTCAAGAACTGAATTTTTCAAGAGAGCATGTTCAAAGAGCCAAGCAAACTATAGTGGATATGGAATGTAGATTAAATGAAGCTGAAAAATACCAGTTTGTGATTGAAGATTTAAAAACTCAGCTGGCTTCTGCCTCTGAATTTAGGAAGGATTTGGAATTAAAACATGAGGCAGAAATCACAAATTACAAAATAAAACTTGAAATGCTAGAAAGGGAGAAGGATGCAGTTTTGGACAGGATGGCAGAATCTCAGGAAGCAGAATTAGAGAGACTGAGGACAAATCTTCTGTTTAGTCATGAAGAGGAACTTTCCAGGCTTAAAGAAGACTTAGACAAAGAGCACACGGTGAACATGGAAAGCCTTAAACACAACTTGAATATGCAGCATAAACAGCAGTTAGATGAAGTACAAAATGAAATGAGTCAAAAGATAGAAGCCATGCAGTATGAAAAGGACAACTTAATCACAAAGCAAAATCAGTTGATTTTAGAGATTACGAACCTGAAAGATTTACAGCAGTCTATTGTAAATTCTAAATCTGAAGAAATGACACTTCAAATCCATGAACTGGAGAAGGAGATTGAAATGCTTAGGCAAGAGGAAAAGGAGAAGGGTACCCTTGAACAAGAAATACAAGAGTTGCAGCTTAAAACTGAATTGATGCAGGAACAAATGAGGGAGAGGGAAGATAACCTTCAAAAAAAGTGTTCAGAGCTAGAAACACAAAATAATGTTCTTAAGGGGGAAAATAAAACTCTGGAAGAGAAATTAAAAAATATGTTGGTATGCTCTGAAGAAAACGTACTTCGTAACAGTAGTGTTAGCTCAAAGACAGAAATTTTGGACTTGCAAAAAAGAATAGAAAAACTGATTACTGAAAATGAGCAACTTAAAAACCAAAACAGTATCCTCCAAGAGGATACTGAAAGGCAGAAGAGTGCCTTTTCATTGACTGAGAAAAAACTTGAAGCTAGTTATAAAGAACTGCAGAAGGAGTGTGGAAGTCTTCTGAAGGCAAAGAATGAGTTAGAAGAGAACAAGAAAAAGCAGGAAGCTGAATATAAACGCAAACTCAAAGATTTGAATGAAAAAATCTGCCACTTACAAAGCAATAGACCAGTTTCATTTAAAACTAAACCATCTGGTTTTGGAGGGAGTAAAGAAGTAGAGGTGTCCAGGGAAGACATATTTGAGGCTGGAGAAGTTGTTGAGAAAGATGCAACAGAACTTATGGAAAAGCTTCAGGTTACTCAGCGTGAGAAAGTGGAATTATCCCTGAGACTTTCTGATCTTGCTGAGCAGTTGAAGTCAAAGGACACTGAAATCTGTCATTTAAATGAGAAAGTCAAATCCTTAAAAGATGAGAAAGAGCAAATTCTAGTGAAATGTAAAGAACTAGAAGTCACAATTAGTCATGTTCAGAAAACAAATAGTAGTAGTAATGACTCTAAGAAAAAATATTCTAAAGGAAAATCTGTAAAGACTGCTACTCCAGCCTCTGAAAGTAGGAATAAATCCCCTGGTTCAAGGAGTAAAGTTGATGAAGGAATAAATTCAAGAGGTAATCTAAGTTCTGGTAAAGACTGCAGCCATGAGGTAACAAAAAGGAAGGAGGTCCAGCAAATACTGAAACCAGCACAGCAGTCTGTTGTGGAACATTCGCGTGGGATGCCAGACAGGCTGACAGAAGAAACATCATTAACATCCATTACACAGAGTGAAAGTAATCTTCAGCAGCAAGTGGATGCCTTAAAATCAGAACAGGTATGTGACATAAAACAGTATAGAAAATTAACTATGAAAAATGTGTAGGAGCTTACACTTGAAAATTTGCATCACATTTTTTCCATTTGGCACATCCCAAACATTTTTTTTCTTTAGCTATAGCATCCCCAAAGTGCAGACTAGAACTGCAAGCCTTGGAAACCAATGTTTTTAAGGTCTATTACTAATCTACTAGTAATACAATCTTTTCTCTGTGCTTAGAGTACACTTTGTTAACTACTCCATTACTAATGCTATGGCTCTTGCTTCACTGAGTTAAAATTCATTGGGATTTTATTGCTGCAAAATAGGAACTGAAGTGTATGGAATTTTGTTGATTTTAATTTGATTTTTAGTCGAAGAAGTGTCTTAATGTTTTGTTCACACTCAGTTTTCCAAAGTGCTTATATTTGAATTTACCTAATGCATACCATATATGCAGCATTCCATTCAGCACATTATTAATCTCAGAAATTTCCAAAGGTGGGTCTTTTTATTTTCTTGTTTCTCACTCTTTTAAATTGTCTTTATATTCGAAGACTGATTTACAGCTACAAATGGAAGCACAGCGGATTTGCCTATCCCTGGTTTATTCAGCTCATGTAGACCAGGTTTGTGAGTCCTTAAAGGCAGAAAAAGAGAGTGCACTTTGCAGTCTTAAAGAGGAACTTGTTCATAATCATATACAAGAGATGACTGATCTTAAAAGAATGCATCAGCTGGAGCTGCAGACCCTGAAATCTCAACAAGCAGGTAACTTGACCAACATTATAAGAATGAAGCTCTATATGAAAAACAGTGTCTTAAAAAAGCCCAACCAAACAAGCAGTTTGTGCTTCTAGCTGTCCAATAAATTGTATTTATAGAATATTTTGAAGTATTTTTTCAACAAATTAGTTAACCAGTACATGCAGGCTATTCCTCAGGTAACTTGAAAAGAAAAGTACATAAAAAATAAGGAATCAAAAGCATTGCAACTCATTGTTTGCTGTTTATATTAGCTCAATTAACTGTAAAGAACAATATAGTAGATTCACCTACAAACCCACCAGCAAACTCACCATCAAAGTATTTTTGGTCTAGTTCTTTTGTCTTTTCTTTGTTCTGCTGCATTGACTCCCTGCATACGTTAAGTAAACTTTGATACTACAAAACTATTCCAGCTTTTTCTGTTATATCATGTTTTGCCCGTGTTCAATTTTTTTTGCGTAAGTTCTCTCTCCACTAGGTATCTGTACACTTTTATCTTTCTGGAGATCACTAATGCACAAAGCCATTTTTATCTCTTGCTCTCTAGAATGTGCAGCTCAACTATGATAACTGAAACTCTCCATGTGTTGTAACAATAAAGAGGGGAACAAAAAAGTGCCCTTCCTCAAGCTGAAGAGGCAGCTTCACTGAGGCAGGAAATTAGGCCTCTGAACAGTTGTTGTGCATCTAGTGTTTAAAAATAATTTTCATAATTTGCATTCATAGATGATGAATGGAAATCTACACAAAGACTTATAGAAAAACTGAATGAAGCTGTCACTGAGGAATGTTCCAGGCTGGCTCAGGTGAGACTTAACAAAAAACCTTTTTCAAAAAGAAAATTTGGAAAACAAAAAATGCTGCTTTGTAAGTCATCATATTTTTCTACTTTTTTTGTTAGTTTTTCTTTGCAGCTTTTCTGTTTGCATTGATCTCAAAATAGAGACTGCTAAACCTGAGCTTCCAAAATAGCATTGCAAATGGTTTTGTATTTTTTTTCCTTAAGCTGGTTTATGTCCTTGGCCAGACAAGTCTTTTGTCTTACACATAGGCTTAATCTTCTAGCTGGTGTTGATCTCATCTCTACTAGTTTGGAAGTACATTTTTCCTTTCTCTTTGCTTCTGGATATATGTTTTTGATTCAAGAATCTGATGTCACTCACATCTTGATGGACAGGACATCATCTCTCATATCTGCAATAAGAGAGTAATTTCTTTCTTAGCTGCAGCTTATCTTTCAGAGACTTGAAAGTGTCAAACAATCTAAAAAATTACTGTCTGTATTGTTTTTAGTAAATAAATATTATAGTCAAAAACTGAAGCTGGTATTTAGTCATCATTCTAATACCAGCCACCTATAATGATACTTTGGCATATCTTTTTTTCTAGAATAATAGTAATTAATGTCCCTTAGAGGTACTTTTTGATCATCAATCCAGTTACTTATCTAGATTTCGTTCTAGATAAATTTAACAGCTTTTTTTTTACTCATTGTAAGCCATGGTTTTCAAGTCTAAAATACTTCAAATGGATGGAGTTTGTGGTTTGGGGTTTTTTTTCCTCTTCTTTGCTGGACTTTTTTCAATATCTTTTTGGGAAAGGGAATAGCAGAATTTAAACTTGGGATCCAGTATGAGAGACATTAAGCAAGACTCTATGATAGCTCACAGAACGTAGCAACTAAATGAGAGTGCTTGGCACGAGTAATTTGACAGTGTACAAAATGCTGCCTTATTTGCATGATCCTTTTGTAGAGCTGTCGGAGAAATTATGGTTTTACTTTTATAAGTTGAATTTGGTTTTTGTTGAGAACAAAATCTTTAAATAAAGAATCCCACTGTCCTTTGAGGAAATGGTTTATTTTCAAGTATCATTTATCTTGAGAAATCATATGGATAAATCTTCTGTTTGCCTGTTCATTGTGAATATGGCAGGGTTCTGCTGACCACGTAACACCAACAAACAAACATAGGGTATTCTGTTAATTGCTTGGTTTTTTATGCCATACCCTTTTATCTGATTTGTTCAGCACTTAAAGAACAAGATGAACTGTAGTCTCTATAAAGATACTAAATTTTGCTGTTGGAAATTCCTCTTTCAAGTAAGATTGCAGCTTATGAGAATGAGACATTTGAAATGTAAATTTGCTTTCCACATTGAAAAAGGAGGCCTTTCTCTACAAGATTTTAATACTTGGCAGTTCCAGATTAAATACTGATTTGAGACATATGCATTTATGCTTTAACTGAAAAGTCTTTTAATATCTGTTTCTTTTGTCTCAGTTCTTAGGATTCAACAGAACATTTATGCCATCATTTTCACAGAAGTTAATGCTCACAAAATACTACTTTCTTCCTATTTTCTTGTTTACTTTGTGAAAAGTGATTGATAAAATAGTAAGAAATTGTTTGCTTTTCACTTTGTTTGATTTGTTATACAGGTTTTGTGTGGCAGTCAGAATGAGCATTCTTCAGCTGCTGCAGAAGCTGGTGATAAGGAAGAGGAAATTTTCTGTAAACCTGCTGTAAAAGAAAAACTGAATGTAGAATTACCAGTACACAGAGGTCAAGCTGAAGGTAATGACTTTGTACTATCATGCTGGCTAAAAGTACTTATTTAAGGTATTTCAGACTGGCAATTTTGTCATTAGTTTTTCAGGTACTAATTCATGTGCTTAAAGAGCTATTTTAGAGATTTCCTCATTATTCTGAACGTTTTCATTATGGATATTTTCTTACACTGTTTTCATTTTTGTAGATATTGATGAAAAAAAACGTTTGGGGTTTTTCTCTTCCTATTTCTCCTTTTTTAGAAGAAACTAGCAGTCCTACAAAAAAATGTGTGCTATCAATACATAAAACTTGCGTTCAAAATCTGGAAGGGCTTCACTTTTTTCAGTGCTTTGTGATGTTTATCAGACAATTCTTCAGGGCAGAACTTGTGAACAAATTACTTGTATTAAAATTTATGGTGAAATGTTAATTTTCTTTTTTTAAAGTCCCTGGTTCTTTGTGTAATTTAACTGTACAAGAACGTATGGATGCACTTCTCTGCAAGATAATGGAAGAGTACAGCAGGCTGAAAGCACTTCAAACACAGCTGATGGCAGAGTGTAAACAGGTAAACTTTTATAGCATAGAGTATATGAGCATTTGAATTTTCTCTGTTGCATGAACTCTTTCTGGATGACTGAGGAGGTGTTTGAAAATGTTTGTATCCTGGTTGAGTGCCAGAGCAAGGCAGTGATTTGAGAAAATGGAGAAAGCTGCTTTCCACATCACAGAATTGTAGGTTGAATTTAGGAGACACCTCTGGAGTTCATCCAAAGCAGTGTCAGCTAGTAAATGTTGTCAAGGACTGTGTTCTGCTGAATTTTGATACTTCTCAAGCCCAGTGGGCAACTTGCCTTCTTCAGGTTTTACATGCCCAGCTCTTCCATCCTCTTCTAGTACAGCAAAGACTCCAAGCCTCCAATTTCCTTTGTAACTGCTGGACTCATGCCAGTATATCCATTTCTCTCTCATACTGGGAGTGCAGCACTGGATATAATATTTTTCCACTACTACTAGACAAATTGTTGTTAATTGCATTTACTTGATCATTATTTAGGTCAAGGAACCAAAGCTATCTTCTTCAGAAAGGAGGAAAGAAGAGGAACCTATCCATACAGAAATAGGAAAGGAAAGTCTGCAGACTCCTTCACCAAATCTAATGGGTAAAAAGATGTATATGCTGTTTTTAATGTATGTATATTCAGAGACAAAGAAAAGACAATTACTTTTAATTTTAACTGACTTATATCTTACTACAGCTTGAACATGAGAAATTTTTTCCGATTTTGAAGTACAAGACTGATTTTCTTAATTCTGTAAATTTTTTCAGAATTATATTCTGTGATACATTTTTTGTTTAGTATTTTTTAGTTTTCCACAATTACAATTTGTTACCCATATCAAATAGTATTTTGCAAAATGGAAGATTAGGTTAGTGTTCTTTATTATGGAAAAGTATTTGACAGGATGTCAAAAATTTTTTTTAAACTACATTAATTATTCAGTTCATCACTGCTAAATATTTGTGAAGAAGTTAATATAGTTTCTTTCTTTCTTTCTTTCTTTCTTTCTTTCTTTCTTTCT
>PYHW01010375.1:6598329-6634386 GCA_013186435.1 Turdus rufiventris | reverse complement strand
TTCTTTCTTTCTTTCTTTCTTTCTTTCTTTCTTTCTTTCTTTCTTTCTTTCTTTCTCTCTTTCTTTCTTTCTCTCTTTCTTTCTTTCTGTCTGTCTCACCTCCTGCTTCACATAACCTATATACAGATCCTACAATTCAAGAATACTGCTCGAAGGAGGTGGGGAACCTTAAAAAACAACTTGAGGAGCAGCATGCTCAAGAACTTGAACACCTCCGGTCCTATTTCCAACAGCAGCTGAAAGAAAGTCAAGAGAGGTACACTACAGAGCTTGTCCATCTGCAGGATAAGCTTCAGATTGCTGGGGTATCCTCTGGCCACACAAGGTATTAATCAGTTTTTCAATGCTTATAACTTCATACTCATTTAAGAAGTATTTCAAATAACCATTTGTGTAAAACGCTGTGTTCTACTTCAGAATTGGAGAAATTCTTTACAAACATATTGCTCTTCATAGTTTTGTTCCTTCAAGAGTTGTTAAGAGTCGTATAAAGAAATGACATAAACATTGCAAATTAAGTAGTTTAGCATTAATAGTTAATAGAGGAAGATTTGATAAATGGAATAATGTATAAAAGCAATTTCATATATATGAGCAGCAATTTCAAAACTTCAACTCAAGTAGACCACATTTAATCCTCAGAACTACAGGTACTATCCTTTACATCTAAAGACATCTTGTGTAGATGCAGTTGCCTGAAATTAATTATTTTCTAGAATAATAGGTAGTAATAAAGTTTGTGGTGAAGTTCAGGTCCACTTAACACATTCTGGTTTTCACCAAGTCCTGGGCAATGAAATACTGATTTTTTTTTTTTTTTAATTATTATTTCCCCTCTCTGCTTTTTGTACCTTTTTAGTGCATCCACAGATTCAGAGAGAAAGTTAAAAGAAGTCTTCAGGAAAGTAAAGAGCACAGAAAATCTTCATCAGAAAAAAACAGATAAAGCATTAGAGGTATGATATAACTCTGTTGACAGCTAATATATGTAAGAGTGACATAATTTAGATGCTCTGGCTTCTTAGACGAAATTGAAATATGGACTAATGCTTGGTAGATTCAGGTAGTTATCATCTTAGTACTGTACTATACTATTAGTCCATGCTGGGGAAAAATATTGAAATTTTGCTGAAAAGCATATCTGGGAATTATGATCAAGAAAACTTGCTTTACTGATGCTGGGTATAAATTTATTTTCTTTATTTTATCTCTACTTTCTTCTAAAGTGGGAGAGAATTAGTGTTCAAATTCTGCATTTTCTTCAGGAATCTTTAAAATATTGTGACTTTTCTTTAAACACGGGTTATGAAAGGAGCAATTTAAGTGGAATCCCAGGGCTTTTGTAGTACGTGCTGCACAGTTTCAGAGACATTTTGGAAAAGTAACCCCAAAGATTTTAGGAGACCAAGTGCAGATGGAAAAGACCCTATGCATTCTTCCCCTAGGGGTGCTGGAAACCTGGCTCAAAAATCATGCATTTTGCAAAATAGTAATGTTGGTTTGTACTGTGATTCTGTGCTTCCTGACCTGGTTTCACTGCATTTGACATCTCAAATATTGCTGAGATGAGAGTTGTTGCAAACTCAACTTTTAAAATTCATTTTGAAGCAGAAACAAGGCAGTCTTTTACCCAATTGTTTTGTGTTGTGGTACAAAATTAAATTTGTATGAGATGAAGAATAACTAATTGAGGGAAAAAATCTCTTGCTGGATTGAAACTTGAAACTAATGAAATAAAATCACAAATACATGGTGAGAGATTTCATGTTTTTCTTACAGCTTGGTAGGGAGATGGAAATGCAGAATGATCTGGATGTTGTTCAATTACTCCAGAAACAGTACCAAGAAAGATTAGAAGAAGAAGTAGCAAAGGTATTACTTTTATTTCATTACTTTAAAAAATGTTTAAAAAATCTGTCATTTTTATTTGCTATTTTCAACTATTTAGGCACTTGCTGTAACATATGCTAACTTTTGTATGTTTTTTTACAAGGAGTTGTTTCATTTGGTTTCTGAATGGGAAAGTCTTAAAAAATTCTGGAGCATTTTGGGGTTTCTTAGCTATCTGTCCTATTCCTAATTCATAATTTCTATTCATATGGGTTGTAGTGGTGGTGTTTAAAACTTCAAAGGAAATATACAACATGCTACCATATTCTGCACTAGAATTTATTTTAAAAATGCAAAGACTTAGAATGTATTTCTTGCTACCATAGGCTTAACAGTGGGTCAGTTCAAAAGACTTTTGCACTTAACGGTTTAGTACTATTTTCTGATTGCATTTTATTATGGGTTTTAACATGCCATGTAAAATGCATAGTTTTTCTTGGAATCTCGTGACTAAAACATGGAAAGTAAAAGTAAGGCTTTATAGGTAGAGTATATTTATTTGTGGATTTACTTACTTTCTGATTTGCAAAAAAATTTCCACTTCTTTACAGAGCAAAAAAAATACTCTCCTGTCTGCTGCCAAGAAAACTCTACTTTATAATAAGGAAACAAATGTTACAGGAGTTAAGATCAGTTTAAGTTCAAAAAGACAAACTAACATTTCCTGGAATGGAAAAATTTGGTGTTTTCAAGTGTAACACATTTTAACTGAAAACAGCATTGTAGTTCATCAAACTACCTTAAATACAGAGTGTCTGTATTTTAAGATGCGACCATTTTTAAGATTGACAAGATATCTCTGTTCTTTTATCCTTCTGTTTTCCTCTTTGAACTTTTGGTTCTTACATTTTTATTGTTGATGGTCATCTATGAGATTTCTTCAGTAACAGGAGATGCTATGAAGCATAAACTGTTACAGACTTCTCTTATTTTTTCAGGTTATTGTGTCAATGAGTGTAGCATTTGCAAAACAGACTGAATTGTCAGGAATTGCTAGGCAAAAGGAAGAAGAAGTACCAACACAGATTGTACATCCAGAGACAATACCTTTTGGAATTAAGAAACAGCACAGTGAGGAAGAGGTTGACAGTCTTCCCAGAAAAGCAACTGGAAAAGGCAGTATGAATGAAGAAGGGTTGAAATCACTTTGCAGGGAACTCAATGAAGAGTCTGGAGAAGTCACCTCACTTGGAGAGCAGCTTAATTCTAACAGCAGCCCTGATTGTATATTAGGACAGACAACACATAAGTCAGTGATTTCTGAAGACCTTCTTTCCCATAGCAAAGGTCTTACAGCAGAAGAAATATCAGTAAGTGTTAAAAAAAAAATCAAAGAAAAAATTAAAATGAAGGTTCCATTTAAATATTTCCTTTTTCCCTTTCAAAGGGTTGACAACTTCAGACCTAAATTATCTATCCTTCTTGTTATGCCTGAGGAAGGGAATATGATGCCAACTGTATCGCAGACAATAAATTGTCTAAAAACTTTTTGTAAGCTAGTTTATATATTTTAGTATTTATACAAAGGACAAATTAAAAATAGTGCTTGAACAGTTTGAGTCTCTTGTGATAACATATCAGCAGAAAACAAAAATTTAAATTGAAGTGATGTAAAGCATATAGTTAGTGTTTCACAAACATGGGATGGGGCCGAGCTAAAATAAATAAGACAAAAAGGAGTTATAAAAAGCATGGAAGTTAATACTGTTGAGAGTTATTTGAAAAAAATTATCTTTTTTAATGGAGGGTAATTCTGAGCCTGGACTGTCCAAGAAGCAGGCAACACAATGATGCTTTCATGCCAGCTACTTTCATTTATGAAAGCGTTTTCTGAAATTTCTTTAAATATTTCCTAAGAAGAGTTGTTGAACATGAAATACTAAAATAGTTGCACTGTTTCAGCACTCTGGTGGGGTGGTGGCTGCAGACACAGAGACAGAAACATCCAGTCAGCTGCTGCTGTACGAGGAGCGCTTGGAGGACATGCGGCAGGAGCTCGTGCGGCAGTACCAGGAGCATCAGCAGGCAACTGAGCTACTGAGACAGGGGCACATGCAGCAAATGGAGCGTCAGAAGGAAAATCAAGATCAACTCTTAGCAGAGCTGGAGAGTCTTAAAGTGCAATTAGCTGAGGTAATGCAGAATTCAACCAGTGACTTAATATGGGTTAACAAAGGAGCATCACCAGGCAGATTCATATTTATGCGTTTATATCTGTTTAAAGGGAGAGGCACGCACATATTTACCTCATGAATGTGTACACACTCATGTGCACACACACATTAACTTTGTGTGTATGTGTGTGTACAAACAACCCCATATATGTGTGTATTTATAGAAGACATATTTTCTTTAATCAAAGCTCAGACAGTGATGGATCGATTTAGACTTCTGTAAACATGGAGCAGACCTGCAGTGCTGCACAGCAGCCAGAAGAGAGTCAGTGTGGATGCACTGCCAATTGTGCTACCTCCCGGATACATGGCCCTGTGTAGCATGCAGGCTAGCAGCTATGGGTAGAAGTACTATAAAATTCTTCATTTTTCATCATTCTGACTTGAGCAGTATCAGTGGCTTCCTGCAACACTGTGTTTTGGGATTTTGGGGTTTTTCCACCAGTTCTGGGAGATAAATCCTTACTAATTTTAGAATGAAACAATATTTATGGGGTTTGATGGGAAATATCAATGCTTCTTTGCCTTGTTGAACTTAACTTGCTGTCACTCTGTATTTATTCAAAGCCTACAGGATGTGTGCTAATGGAAGCGATTAGTCTCTCTTAATAATACTTCAAAAATAATGTACTTTATAGACATGTCTTTCAAGGATTCCTTCCACTGAAAGACAAAGTAAACAGAATCCAGAAGAATATCTCTAGTTCTGATTGAATTTCAACAGTGTAACATTAGCAAAATGCACATGAAGCTAGTAATCAGTGAATTCTGAAATTATTTGCTTTCACTGAAGAGGGGAACTTCAGACATTTTCCAAACCTGGTTATGCTCTGTTTAAGTTTCGGCTCAAGGAGTTCTGGAATCTAGAAAGCCAGTACTTAGGAGTCTTTTCCAGCAACATCAGCTTTGAGGGTGTCCTAGAATCATTTATCCTGATAATTTATCCTGATAATCTTTCCTTTTGATATGTTCATACTTTTACCTTTTTTTTTTTTTNTTTTAGTTTGTAATTGCATCTTTGTCAGGGTCGCAAATTCCTGTAGTTGATAAAAATCATTAAGTAGAACTTAGGCTGCTGGGGTTTTTTGGTTTTTATTGCCATGTATATATGTTCATAAGAACTACATAGAAATGTATGCGTTGCATTTAAGCCATGAACACTTCTAGCTCTTCTAAAAGAGAATGTGTGTAGGGTTTTTGTAAAAATAAGTTACTCTTTTTTCTTGTGCAAAACATGCCATAGCATGTAATATTCAGAAATTCCTTCCAGTTTGCATTGTGACCATTGTATTTCCTAAAGAGCATAAAAATGGTATGAAAATCTTAAGTATTTTTTTAGCTATATTCCATTCTAGAACGCTTTCAGTGTTTTTGTAATGATTTAAAGAGACGGATTGAAATGTCATTGTTCAAGGTCTGTAAAGAATTAGAAGTGACAGGATTCATTTTACTCAGAAGCTTAAAAAACTCTGTGAGCCTCTATAACACTTCTTTCTTAGCGCGTCTCAATGGAGAATGACAACCTGGTTGCAGAGAGAGAGAGAATGCTTTTAGAAGAACTGGAATCATTAAAACAACATTCCGTACCCGGAAAAGAAAGGCTGCTTTGTGAGTTACAAAACAGCAGCACGCAGACAGAGGTAAATATGGACTTTGACTTTCTGGGCAGCCGTGGCATGTAAAACCAGTAAAAGATTCCTGTTCACTGTTTCTTTTTCTGTGTAATATATTTCTCTAAAAGATGTGAGATATTGCTGGAACAGAGCAGCTGTAAGATTTAAAAGGTGATTGTGGTAAACGTAGCATTTTGACTTCAGGTAAGCAGAAGCTGGTTGAACAGCTTGAAGGTGGGGATTATTACTACAGCTATTTCCTTAAGTAAACTGACTTTTTCATATTGCTATAGCAACACAACCAGAAAATACAACAACTGTTTAGTCAGTGTAACAAAGTTCTTTCTAATTGGCCCTGCCTTGGATTTCCTGGTTTGTTTTTGTTAATGTTTTTTTCCACATAGTAAGAGTATTACTTGATTTGTAATTTGGTACAGAAGTATTAAAAAGAAAATGACTACTAGCTGAGGTTTTAAATTTCATATTCTACCGTATATGAGAAGAATATGTTGCTTCTGACATGACAGGATTCCTGTCCTTTTTGTTTTCTCTCCCTCTGCCAAAACCTACCCAGAATGAAAACGAAAACCGAAACGATGCAAGAGAGCAGATCTTTGAGCATGAAGATGGGGAGGGAAAGCCTGATGAAACACCTTCAGCTCTTCTTTCTAAAGAAAGGTGCTTAGAAATATTAAGAAAATATTTTTCTTAAGTTTTCATAATCATGTTCTTGCTGTTAAATTAATAATATTTATAAGCTTTATTCTGACTGATAATAATGTGTACCTTTTGTTGTAGAAAACCATATATTCAAGTTTGTGTACTTTAGGTTAAATAATATCTTACTTATAAAACCTAACAATGTAATGGCATAGAGGATGAGACAAATCCTAGCCTATTTTACTATATATTTTTTATTACGAACGTTGAATCATAAACATGATTTATACACATATTTATATATATATATATATTTTTTATATGCACATATGTGAATTAAGTTTCTATTAGTATAATTTTTAAATTTTATAATCCCATTTTACTATTCTGAACTTTTTTAATTGGTGTAGAGGAGCAATTTTCTTAAGTATCATTTTGAGAAAGGATTAATTTTATAATGAATACCAGCTGAAAGCAGACTCTTTAAAAGAATAACTGGATAAAATGTCACAATAAAAGTAGAAATAGTGATAAATACTTTGAATTTTGCATATTTTGTAAAAAGACTTGACTTTCAACACAAATGTGTATCTAGTATTTATATGATATAGGGTCTAGCCTTAAAAAAGAAATCTTAATTTTGTTATTTAAATTGAAAATCTTCTTTGGTTGCGAGTGTGTATAAAGGATAAAACCCACTTGAAAATCAGGGAAAGATCAGAGGATTGATTAGTTTTTGTCCTGCAGGCATGTTTTTCAGAAGGCTAATGAAAAACTCATGAAGATTCTTCTAGAAGTTGTGAAGACAACTGTAGCGGTGGAGCAGACAATTGGTCAGCATGTTCTTGGCTTACTGGATCGTTCTGGGAAAGTCCAGGCTTCCAAACAAGCTGGATGGGACACTGAGACAGAGGAGTCACTAAAACCCTGCATCCGTGTGGGGTATGAAAAAGGTACTGATTGTATGGTTTCATGTTTCGTAAGAAGTATCATTTGCATGCTTTAATAATATATTTAAATGCTCTTAGTTTTGATATTATAAATTAAACTTTTTTTAAGGAAAACACCCCCACAATCTATTTTTCATTTGAATATATATGACATCTCTGCTCAAGAGACAGCATTTCAGGAGTTGACTGGGTCATGCCCCACACCAGTTACAGCTCACATCTAGGGTCCTGTTACAAAGCCTGCAACAGAATGGGAAGGTGAGAAGTCAAGAGAAAAAGAAGTTTCTGTTGATGGTGGCAAAGAGAATGAAACAGCTGCATGGCATCTCGCACCACTTACAGCCTCCTGTGTATGTATGGGAAATGGGAGCTAGTGTCAAGGGATGTATCTCCACCAGTGCACTAAAAGTACAGAGGTATGTGGCTGGTCACTGAGGGCAACTGGTAGGGTACAGGCCTGTATATGTGTGCTTGTGAACTTCATTAGCTTCCTAAAGAAGGGTTTGCATGCAAATCCTATTTTGGACACAGTTCCAAGAGCTTCTCAACTGTCAACACTTGCCCATCAGCTGTTTCCAGAAGTACTAGTTGGCACAAGACTGAAGGAGCATTTTGATGTTATAGTTAGTTGCATACCAGTGTCAAAGAACTCTACTGGGCTCTATTTTGTTGTGACTGAGCAAGGATAATGTCTATCCATTTCTTTTTTGGGCAAGAGTAGGTGCTCGATTGTATTGCTATTTAGGTACCATTAAGGTTGTGCACATGCATCCTGGCTCTCGTGGGGAGCCAATGAACAACAGCTTAGTTCAGGCTCAAACGCATTATACATCTGGATTTGTCTGGAATTTTAACTACTAGGAATGAGAAAAATAACTCAAAGACAAATATTACATTTCAGTATTAAGAAAGTGTCTATTACAGGATAATACTACAACTGGTAAATGAAGGTGAGCTTTACCTCTTTCTTTCAAAATGTAGATTATTGCATATTATTGATTCCCTCTGGCTTTAAATACATGAAGCCTTGGGGCAAGTTGAGAAAGGTTATATGAATTTGCAGAGATTTCTTCAGTTGATCACTCAAAAGGTTATCTGCAATGAAATGTATAAAGTTGTAGTCTAAAAATTTCTGAAGTTTTTAAGTTAATGGCACTTTTATTCTTGTACTGCTGTTTTATTTTTTAAAAAGTAACATTTGTTTTCTACACATTTCACTGTATTTAGTTGTGGGAAAAATTACCTTTTGAAACTTCAGGCTTTTGAGGCTTTGCCTTTTTCCTTATATAGATTGTATAACTAAGCTTCTGACCTTATTTTTTGGTGCATTCACTTTTTGCCTGCTCCTGCACATCATTGTGGTCATCAATTACTGTCATTAACAATTCTTAATATGGGTTACTTGCATTACATATATGTAGCAAAACACAGTTTAAAAGCACCTTTATTTGTCATTTTGACTGATCCCTGGCTTTCATGATGCTACTGCCTAAACACAAAACATGCCCTGTGATTGGAATGATTTTGCTAATTTCTTGTGAAGTTTTCTGATGAAAGAGGACTCTCTTCAGGTAGAAAAAAGCTGTATTTATTTTGCTAGTGTATTTTGAAGAGGTATGCAAGGTTTCACAATCCTGTAAAAGAGTAGGGGTCTGTTCTTGTAATGCCCCCAGCTGGTACAGAGCAGCATTCAAACTGCCCACCTACCAGTTGTTTATTCCAGTATCCTTTTTGATGTGTCCTTAAATTCAGAAATAACAATGAAGGAAGGAGTAACCAAAGTAAAAAGTCAAAATTAAAGAAGAGCTAAGCTTATAGTAGCATAATGGCGGAATGTATGGCTTGTAATGTATCTCTGGAGCTGTATTCACAATTCTTTTTTTCTCCCAGAATGATACTGCAGCATCCTTTCTGCCACTGGGGTCATGCAGCCATAGTAATACTTGTTTCATAAGCTAAATTATTTGATCTTTCTTCAAATGGAATTACATGACAAATTCTGTTAATATCTTCAGCAATGGGACTCTTGTTACTCATTTTCAATACTAACACTAAATGGCTTGAGAGGACAAAATTTTCGCCATTATTTTATGGAAGTAAGAAATATGTAGACACTGTTAGTTGTTTTGGGTTTTTTTTTAAACTATGCATGTTATTGTACTGAGCCAAACAGATCTTCCTTTTTAATTAGTTAGCAAATCTGTAGGAATAAATTATACCAATAAAAATCTAATAATAAAGTAGTAAGATAATGTGTTTATTGAAGTTAATTCTCTGAACGTTCTGAACATAACCTATATGTATTGACAAGCAAAAGTCAGCTTACTGTTTTTGCTGAGTTTCAGCATTTTTAAAAGCTGAATTTTTAAGGTCATATCTTTATAAGCACACCTGATTTATGGAGCACATTTATAGAGGAACACTGACTCGGTTATCTGCAAACACAGGATTTTATTTCTAGAAGAGTGATTAAAGTTCAAATTTCAGTCATAAAACGTCATTGGAAGTGAATGACCATTTGTGTACAGTAATCTGGTGAGTTTGCTTGGGTAGAGGGACTGCAGTAATGCAGGTTGCTCTGGAGAAGCCTGCAAGGTTATACATTCTTTGAATATTGAACCCTCTTTACCTACCTTCTGAGATCCTTATTTCTGAGCAGCGTACCAGGAAAAAAGGGAGTAAATGGCTAAACACTGTGCTGCCGCAAGACTGATTTTTTGTTTTCAACTTGTAACCCCTAAGCTTAATTTCTAAGTGGAATCCCAGGAGTAAACTGAGATACTGTATCAGAAAAACACAGCATGATGCAAAATATGTATTTGCTTCATAAATGTCGGTTGGCACCTCATAAACAACTTCTGTATATGAAACTTCAGAGCAAGCACTGTATAATTAAGCACTTTTCTTAAGATTTAGTGGACCATGACATCTAATGTGCTGAACTACATGCTCCGTGGCAAAGGAAACAATATAAACCTTTGTTTCTTTGGTTGATTTTTTTTTTTTTTCATTACAAGGAGAGAGTTTACACAAAGAGATTGTAGTTTTACTTTAGTCAGTTACATTCTATTTATTATTTTGTATTGACTAAACAAAAAAAATTGCAGGACAGAGGAATTTGAATTGGTTCTCTTAGGGTGGGAGACTGAACAGCCATATAAGGATGAAGAAAATGGGGATTACACAGTAAGCTGCCAGGGATGATTGATGAGACTGGACAATGTTTCTATTTCTTGTTTCCACCACTGAAAATCGTGTGGAAAGATGCATTTCTAAGCTGCTGTGTACTAAGAACATTTTGAGGGGTAAAAGGTACAGACTCTTACTGTGCAGTTAGGAAGACATTTAACATAAATATGTGTTCTTAAGTTCCACTTTGTAGAAATCATAATATGGTTGTCTACATTTATCATTTGGGTTGCCAACCTCATTTTATAAACAGAATTATTACAAGTTTTTTGTGCATTTGATACTTTTGAGAGGTTTTTGTTATCTTTGAAACTACTAAGTTTCTATGTGCTAAATTATGCTTTCGGTGACAGCTCACTTTTTCATTCCTCATTTTTTATAGTTCTGTTTCAGGCAAATTATGAGATATTTTCTATTAAAAATGTGTTTTAATGTTGATTTATTTTGTATTTATCAAGAAGAAATGAAAGTGAATTACAAAAGAATTGCCATTAAAAAAAGGTGTTTTAAGTGTTATTATGAGCTCATGGAGGCCTTTTGGTACTGTTCTGGTCATTGGCAAGAAGAATTAGTAATATTAGTGGCATTATTAATGTAAAAGATATATTCTGAACCTGGCTTTTAAAACTTATATTCTTACCTGCCATCAGTGTTTTTAAGTTTTTCTTCAGAAGCTTCCAGACAGTTCAGATGATTTTGCAACCAACTGCACATTTCTGCAGTCATTTTGTATAATCTTTATTTTTGTATTTTACACGCAATCATCATTGCACAATTCAGATGTACCTCTCAAGCAAATAATTTCCTGAAATAGAAGGGTGACAAGAAATGAATTATGGGTTAAACCTGAGAAGGAAAACAGGAACATTACCTAGTTTATTTGTACTCCATCAGGAAAGGATTAGATTGTGCAAGAACTAACATGTCATTGTTTTATCTTGTTTATAGCTATGCTACTGTACTGTGAGCTTTTATTTTGTGCGTTCTGTGAAGCTAAGCAGGGTCTTACCTGCTCAGTTCTTAAGATGAGTGGCCTCCAAAGAGCATCAGGTGCTGCAGTAAGTGTGTTGGTGGCTCAGTAGGGAACATATTTTTCTTCAACTCAGTCTTTAACCAATACTTTGGCACAGCATTTGGAAATACTTATGCTGCTTGATGTCCATCTCAAATGAAGGTCCTTTCTACTCTGAGGATATTAAAGCTTCTGCATCACTCTTGATATTTTGAAACACCCAAACACAGTCCAAACTTGGGTGCTAAGGCAATCAAAATGCTATTGAATAAAAAAAGTGAAATTGTTAATTTTGCAGCCTTCCTTATACTACAGGGAGATGGAATATTAGGGTGCTGTGGGAAAGCTTTTATGGTCTATAAACCCATTGCAAATATTTCATGTCCTGGCAGAAAATGACTGCTAGCCACTGCTAGGGTGATTCCACTACAGGAGTTTATGACTGCCGTTCCAAAGTGCAGTACTCCATAGTGCTTTGAAATCCTGTGTAGATGAAAGGTGCCATGTGAATGTATCTTCTGTTCATCTGGTTATTTGTTCTATTCATGCATATAGTGTGCTTCTGTTTTTTCCCTTTGGAGTGTGAAAACAGTTTGTAACATTATACCCCATATATCCAAAAGGAGATATGAAACAGTAATAATACAACTAGAAGAAAAAAATTACTAAATGCATCTGCATTTGAAAAATCTTAGCAATTTTAAGAGAAAAGTAAACCAAGTGAAACCTTCCTCAGTTAAAAGCTCTATAGATTAGTTTGTTGTGTATGGATCATATATATGACTGCAGGTATTATTGTCAGAATACTTTCAGTGTTAAGTACATGAAATGGTTAATCATGTTGCAGCTTGTTGCAAAAAAGTTAAAAACAAACCTCAAAAATAGAACCTGACTTGCTTGATGGTTTCAAACAACATCAGAGTGTTCATAATATTATTTGCCTGCCTGGTTAGGAGGCAAAAACAACAAGACTTAACTATATTTTTAAAGGCAGTTTGTGAGATTGATGTGTTGTAATTTCAGTTCAATTTCTGTAGCTAAACAAACTGTTCTAGTTCAGCAGTCACAATTCGTGGAGTAACCAGGAACTGGAATTCAAAGATAACTCAGTATTGTGACTTCATTGCTTAACAGACATTGACTATTCTTAATTCATTTAGTGATACTGCTGTTCCTGAAAAAAAAGATATTTTTCAGAAAATCCTAAGCAAAAACATAGTATTTTTAAAAAAATGTGGACCATACTAAAATAGTTATTTTAAATATATTCCAGAAATATACTTCATTTAAATAAATTGTCATTTTAAAAAACTCTCCACAGTAGCAGTTATTTCTGATATTTCAAATCTGTCACTCTAAGGACATAACACTTCTTTATTTTTAAAAGACTTCATCAACAATACCTTCTACTGCCATGATATACCTGCTGTATTGTTGTTTCATACTGAAAGTGTGTTTTTAAAGCATCTCAAAACTTAGCTTTCCCTTGCATTGCTTAAATACACCCATATTCTAAATATGGCAAATTTGCTATTTTCTAGATGAATTGCTATCAGCCTAATACCGTAGGCAAACCTTGTGTGTCTGGCTTTTCCCAGAATGTTAAAGAATTGGATAATGTCCTTAAACGGAATCAGACCTCAGGAAGATTGAGAAGCAGGCAGGTGCCAGGTGGCCCAGCAGCAGGGACAATTGCAGTCCTGCTGGACTGACTTGATTTGTTCAAATTTTAGTAAAATTTGTTCATGTTAGTAAATTTTCAGTTCACTAATAACCATGCTGAATATTATTGTTCTGTATTCCAGTCTTTTTGTCCTAAGAAGCCACCTGAATTGCATGCATGCCTTTCCTTTTACTCACTTGAGTTTGATTCACTGACTTGAACAGTTTTGTATTAATGCATAGTAACATAATTGGGTGTTGGTGAAACAGGGACTGACATTCAGGTTTTGGTTTTGTTTGGAGTTTTTAAACTGATTTGCATTTTAAAGACAATCTTGCAAGTATTAGTGCAAGTTACTTTAAGTAGTAAGGATTACTAATCTTAACAAAGGTTCAAAGATGAGTGTCAGAGCCCCTAAGCGTACTGAAAGTATGTCTAGAATATTGTCTGTTAATATCTCCTTTTCTCTTGCACTTCTGCTTGTTTTTAATTAACACATTGTTTATCTTATGTGAGTTTTAGTATGCAGTATTTCCCTTTCTGTTTTTGTGACCAAGACTAATATTTTCATCATTTTTGGACTTGTCTTTCTTATTGTAACTCAGTTGCACAGTTTTTCATGTTTGCAATTGCTAAGAGTCAGTGTGAAAAGGTAACTATTTTTCTTTTTCTCAGAGTCCTGTTCCATATATCATGGTAGTAGTATGGGAGATGATGATATGTGGTCTGGAGCAGCAGGTGAAGGACTGCTGAGCCAACATCTTGCAGAAAGTGGGATGGAAATAGATCCTGAAAATGAAGAGCTCATTCTGAATATTAGTTCTCGACTGCAGGCGGCTGTTGAAAAGCTTCTGGAAGCTATCAATGAAACTTCAAATCAGGTGGGGGTGATTTAATAGAGAAGCACTTTAAATTTTGTATCTCAGTTAGGATTTTTTCTTTATTTTTCTTGTGATTGTGTTTTCATAGACCTATACCCCGTAGGTTCATTTTGACAGATGTAACAATGCTTCAGGTGCCTCCACCCAAAAAAGGACTGTTCCAGCATGCCTTTACTCATGAATATACTTTCCTGCTAGAAATCTGCTTTGGTCTGCAGAGGAATTTGGGCATTCTTGCCAATCTAGGGCAGTCTTTCATTGCTCATCAGGATCATCTGCATTCTGCTACAACCAGGAGATGAAACAGGAGGTGTCAGAGCACATAGAGCTTGTGAAGAGGGAGGATTAAGGGGAACTGTGTCTAGTTCTCTTGACAAACATTTTAGTCAATTGACTGGCCAAAAAGGTGGAGCTCTCTTGCTGTCTCTTCCAACTATGATTTAAACATGGCCAGTGAAGCACATATCCACCTTGCTATCAGATAAGGAGTCTGCACTCCAGTATTTGTGTGAGGTCTGTGATTCAAGAATAGTGTCCAAAAAAGAGGCAATTTGCTATTGGAGTGCTTTGTGTGGTGAGATGTTAGTTGCTGTCTGAAGTACTTCCTTGTTAACTGAAATAGAAACTATATACCTAGTTCAGTTCAAATCACACTGCTTTTATCACGTCCTTTACTTCTAGGTTGTGTGCATGGCAATTTCAAGGTGTCAAAGTATTCTCCTTCATAGCTTTGTAGCTGAGACTTTGCCAATACCAGCAGCAGAGTTATGGCTCAAACACATACAGACACATTTTCTTCATTAATATCTATTATAAAAAGATGGATTTATCCCTGATGATCATACATGTTTGGCTTTTTTTTCCTAAGTTAATTAAAAATCCTTCTGTTTACACATTTTCCCAAAGTATAAATATTGACACTTTTCTGGCTGTTCTGTAGAGGGGCTTTGCAAGCATTCAAGTTTGTCTGCTTTGCAATGTCTGCTTATTGGATTATATACAGTTCTTGTATATACCGAGATATATAGATGACTTGAAAATTATTTTTAAATATTCAGAAACTGAATCCTTTATTTTGTTTTTAGTCTGCAATATTTTGTAATCTAAAACTCGTTATGGGCAGAAAAGATTTTAAATTTTAACCTTTCCTCTAATCAGCTGTGTTTTGCATACAGACGTACCTTCAAATAAACTTAAAAGAGTCAGAGAAAACCTGGCAAAATCTTCAAAGTATCTGTATGAGACCTGTCTGAACACACACTTTCAGACCTGAAGTGCAGTTTCAAACTTGAGGCAAGGCGTATAGTGGGTGTATTAATTCAAATTCCACCTGCTGGTGTTATGTATTGGTAAATAAACTGGGCCACTCCCCTGAACTCTTTCAGTTAGGAGCTACTAGCAGGAAGCCTTTAAACTAGCAGAGTTTGAGAAAGTTCTTCCTGTTGAATTCACTCCAGCAACAAGGATGAATGCAAATAATGACTTGCGTGTATTTTTTCTTTCATTTGCCGTAGTGGAGTTGGAAAATTTTTAGTTTCAGTTTTGTTAGCTTGCTTGTCTGCTGCAGTGTTCCTGTGCAGGCAGAAGAAGATTCTACTTCCTTGCCTTGGAAATTGCTTGACAGTTGCTATTGGAAGATTTCTGTTCCTTTTTCATGTGATATTTCTCTAAAAAGGATTTTTTAGGAGTGACCATAAGAAGTTTTCCTGTACCTCTTGGTTTGGGGTTAGTCCACCCCTGAATTACTCAGCTTGAAAAGTGATCTGAGGCTTCCTACTGATTCTGAGTAGGTTCGTCACCGACTGTGCTGGTATGTGTCTTCAGACTGTTAAACACACGTGTTGTGTTATAAATTCCTGTCAGAAATTTCTAAAGCCAGCCTAGCTAGTGCAAAGTACCCACGGGACGGTTGAGAAGACAGCAAGAGCAATATTTTTTGGAATGGATTCTTACCGCACCTACTGGGCATCTAATCTGTTTAGTAGTTTGTGGACTGAAGGCCAAGAAGAAGATACATATGAGGTTGAATCTCGTGTGCCTTTACCATATCCTTTTCCTTTCACCGAACACTTGGATGAGAATAATTCTGTAGTTGTAAATACCTCAATTTTTCACTTCAGCCACAAAAAAAATGGGCACATTTTAAAAGTTGTCTCTAAAATCTCCTTGCCTACACCTCCCTATTCAGTAAGTATACAAGTTTTTAAAAGAAATTAAGCTTAAATAGAAGAGAATGCAGTGAAAAATTATATAAACTTATCTCTGTTTTTAAAATTTTACTGCTGACAGGCACTTTTCCTAGTCAGTTTTCAGTGGGCACTGAAACAGTCTTAATTATACAATTCTCTGGTCATTTCTAACACAAGAAATTTATCAGACAGAAACATGTCGAATTCGAGATCTTTGAGTTCTCTTTTGAAAGAATTTCACTGTTACTTATTACATTTCATTTTTCTGACTGAGAATAATTCGCAGTGGGGGAGAGACTGCAGTCAAAGTTGTTCCCTTTTAGCTTTGTGCACTGACTAGTAACAGTAACTGGCACAAGCTGGCAGCTCGCTTGCAGTGATCCTGTGGAGAAATTGTTGATCTTAAAAAATTATGTTTGTGTTTGTACTTTTTTGTGGTTTTGCTGTGTGATATTTTGAATAATACTTTGAGTTGTTATTACTGAAAAAAGCTGGAGAATTATTTTTATTCTGAGTTTTAACTGGAATATTTAATGCAGTTCAGGAAGCCATTTTTGCAGTTGTCTTATGTACAGTAAATCTATCATATGTTTCCTTTTTATTTGAGGTGGGTTTCTCATTAAGAACTTGAAACTAAAAGGATAAAATAAGGGTGCTCTATGATTGTTAAAAATATCTAAACCAGTTCACATAGTTGCAGTATTTTGACCTTTCAAAGCCTGTCAGAATAAATCATTAACATGAACATGTTAATGATGCCCATCTGAAAAGGAATACTGTAGAAAATAAATTATTTAAACTCAGTGTATTATAAAAAAGAATTTATTGATTATTCAGATTTTTTTCAAAGTGTAAGTGGATAATTCTGTGTGCACTGTTCTATTTAATGTTACTTAACCCATTTGTTTGAGCTTTTAAAGCAAACTCCTCATATTCACAATGTTAGTGGGACTTAGTCAGAAAACTTTTATATTTTAAGAAGTCAAGAGACAGAATAATTTATAGAAACTGTAGACATTGCTATCTTTCAAATATCTGCCAATAACCATAATATTAAAAAGTAAAAAAAAAAACAAACCAAAAAACCAAAGGAGCATGTTATTTCATTTTCTGACATCTGTTGTTCTTATTCAAAATAAATTGTCTTATTTTGAATACAAGCCACACAAAAACTCATGCAGAGTTCAGGCCTAACAATTTGTGTTTCTCTCTCAGAGAGGTAACTGTAGGCAATAAATGTTAATAGTTGAGAAATAAAGATTTTGATAATTGATTTAAGTTTGGCGTTATCTTAGATGCACATTTTGTGTAATCCAAACTTCTAACAATGTTTAATCTTTATGCATTATTTTACTTTTGTAATTCTAATTTAATTAGTTTTGAAATTATCATTTTGTATCTAATCTGTAAATATGCAATTTTGTATGACATTGTTTTCCAGTATTCAGGATAGTGGTACAGTGAAACTCTGCTACATCTGTGTCAGTACATGTTAAATATTAACTCCACAAGTGGAGAAGAATTTTAACAAATCTTAATAATTCTGCTAGGTTGACACTGTTGGAAGAAGCACTGCTTTATTCCCTTGTTGGTTGAAATGTGCAATACTCTGAAAATTCACATTTACTTGTTGTTCTCATCTATCTTCATGTTAAGGAGAAAAAGAGGAGAAGCATCATTTCAATCAATCTATAATAAGGCTTCTACCAGTTTTATACAGTGTTTTTTAGCCATTCTAAGTGTATGGTGGGCGGTAGCTTACTTGTATTTAGAGCAAAACTCATGTGTAAACAAAGGTGAATCTAGTGTAAACTCATAATCAGGAATTACCGGAACAAAGACACGGATTTAGCCAGGTGGCTCATGGAGTTCACTCTACTGACAAGGTGTGTTTGCTTAGGCTTTTATAAGCCAGTCTTCATCTTGTACTCTGCAAATGAGTGTTCAATAAAGATTTTATCGAATGTCTAGTGAAGTTATGTGAGGCTTCCCATCACACTGGAAAGCAACTATAAATTAAATAGGAGTGATAGAATAAGTGTTTATCTAATTTCTGGGGTTTTTTTCCTGCCATAGCTTGAACATGCAAAAATTACTCAGACAGAACTCATGCGAGAGTCCTTCAAGAAGCAACAAGAGGCCACAGAATTTATCAGATATCAGGAAGAGCTACAAGAACGTCTCAATGAGGAAACCAAAGCCAGAGAGCAGTTGGCTTTGGAGCTTAGTAAAGCTGAAGGTGAGTAGCTTTGTTGATGAGTTGTTGGACTTTGCACCTACTTACTTATTAATTGGGTAAAGAAATTGTAAATTTGATCAATTTCTTTGCAAATTTTAGAATGTTATCAGTATTCTGGATAATTATGGACATGATGACCTCTGGAGGTCCCTACCAACATCAGCCACGCTGTGATTCTGTTTTCCAGTTTTGACTTACTTACTGTCTGAAAATATACATGGCAATATTAAAAATTTTAGGTTGTGTATGTATTTGGATCCTCAAAATTAATTTATTTCATGGTAACATAACATGTTTACTTGTGCAGGCAAGCTTAAATTTTAAAAACTTGAAATCATAAATAGCTGAGGCTGGAAGGTACCTCTGGAGATCAACTATTCCCGTTTCTCAAAGCAAGATCAGGTAGACCAGCTTGCCTAGGACCATGTTCAGTCAGGTTTTGAATGTCCACAGCCTCTCTGAGTTGCTGTTACAGTGTTCAGCCAGTGTCAATGAGGGGAAAGGAAAAAAACCCTTAACTTATTTTCATATGTTGAAGTTCAGTTTCCCATATTTCTTGTGCCTGCTGCCTCTTGACCTTGACACAGAATGTTTAATCTGAATGTGATTATATGGTGGTGATATGTTTCAGTTTGCACTTTTAAATAGTGTATTTGCAACTGTATTAAGGAAGCAATTAAAAATTGTGGGGTCATACAACAGGAGAAATCTAATCATCTATTCTGATATCAGGAAAATATGTTCAAACCTGACAGATATTTTATTTGTTCTCTTGTTTTGAGACCTCAATGTTTTGTAGCCACCCAACATTTCTATCATTATCTCCGATTAGCATCTGGAAAAGATGCAAAAAGCACCTGCTCTATAGATAGAATCTCTGTAGTAGTAAGTAGAAAGATATTTTTGATAGTTTTGAAGCTAAGCAGACATCTCTGTTTCGAAGTGGAAGCATAGAATGAAGTTTGATAGTCAAATTTTGCTCCTGGAGAATGCTACCCTGCCAGGCTTCCTCTTCTTTTTACACAGACAGATAATCCATCATGGTTTCACATGCTATTAATAGCTGGGCCACACATAAGCTGAAAAGCAGTGCAGGTTTCTAAGCCATGTGTCTAAAATGTAGTGTGAGGGACAGTTGGTGGCCTGTCAGTTCATACAGCATAAATGTTGTGTGTCAGCAACAGCAGTACTGGCTGCAATGTTTCGGTAGATCTAGCCAAACCAGAAAGCATGAAAATTTATTTCAGAGGAAATAGATTAAAATCTGAAATAGGCATTACTAATTTTTTTCCCCAAGATTAAATTAAGGGTGAAAAAAGATTTGGAACACATCATAACATGCACTCTTCCACAAGATATAAATGACCTAAGAATTTATATTCTGACACAGATGGAGTAACAAAATGTTTAATACTGAAGAATTTCAGAATATAGGCAGCTATATACTGCTGCTTTCTTTGGAGGATAGTATTTTGTCTTGGTAGAAATTTTATTCACACATCTTCAGTAATAAAGTAAAAATGCCTGGTATGTTATGACAGAATGTCTGTGTTGATTTGGTTCATGAACAGTTCTAGAATATAAGAGACAGATGTTAGTTTTAGCCCTTGATAAAATATTGCACAGTTATAGGTTAGGTGCATTTGAAATTAATGCACTTTTAAATGACTGGCACCTTTTTTTTGTTGGTGTTGGTTTAACAAAACAAAAATGTCATAGAACTCTTTTTATTTGATTTCTGCCCATTGAACTGAGTTGTGAGCATACTCTGACAAACTACATTCTTTCATCGAATTCCTTAGGTAGGTATGCAGAACAATGTCTTAGTTCATTATACATCTGATGGTACTCTGTCTTCTCTTGAGATTAAATCTGTCATTTGCGATCATTTCTTTTTTATCACAAAAACTGCTTCAGCTGAGACATTTTCAAACCTCTTGGGTCTTAGTGGTGTCAGATATGAGTTATCTGATGTGATAGAAAAGCTAATGCAAATTTGCTCACTGAACTCTGACAATTTTCATTAAATCTCAAAAAAAAAAAAAAAAAAAAAGCCCTGGCAGAAGTAAATACCACAACATGTGATTTTAGCAGACTTCATAATTTTTGTGGGAGCGTGCATTCCATTTAACCTGGGAATGCCCTCTCAACTTCAAATCTGTTAAGTCTTCATTGTGAACAGTATCTGATACTGTATTGTCTCCAGGTTTTGAAATGTTATAAATTATGTTACTTGTTCAGTATTTTCTGTTTCCATATCCAGTCCTATATGTCTGTATTCTCTGTGAATTCAAATATGGAAAAAAGAGATGGGTCTACATAGTTAACAAATGGAAATACCTTTAGTTTTTCTACATTCTTAAGATAGGGTAAAATCCATTTTAATACTGACTCAAGACTGGATTTATAGTGATTTATACTGAATTGATTTAAATTTCTTATTTCTCCTGTCTTTATTACATCCATATTTTTCCTTGGCTTTGGTTCCTCTTTGCTCCAGAGGTTTTGTGCTGAGCAAAAATTAAGAGCTATATTTGGTGTTCTGGTATCTTTCCTGTAATTTGTTCGTCATGAAAGGATAGCAAGGACAGGAGTAGAAATTATCAAGTGTTTAGCAGCTAACATATATGTGTGTGCATGTCACAATACAATAGTGACTTCAACAAGAAAAAAATTGGTTTTGATTGTCTATTAAATCTGACTCCAAACTGATGTTTTACAGGCCTCATTGATGGTTATGCAGATGAGAAAGCGTTTCTGGAAAAGCAGCTCCAGGAAAAAATAGATGTAATTGATCATCTAGAGCAAGAGCTGCTATGTACAGGTAACAAATTGCAGGAGTTAGAGGCTGAACAGCAGCAGGTCCAGGAAGAAAAGGAATTACTCTCCAGACAGAAGGATGCCATGAGAGCAGAGGCGGGGCCAGTAGAGCAGCGTATGTATTCATCACAATCTTTCTATGAGATTTGCTTATACTTTCAAATAAAACAATAAGTACTCTTGGCAAAGGCTTCTCCCCATTGCATTTGTGACCATTAATAAAAACGTGATAGGGTCAACTGTGGTATTTTCACACCTGTTGCCTAATGTTTCTTGATTTTTAAACAAGAAATGACTGAATTTTTAGAAGTGTAGAGAAATTACAGTTGTTCTTTAAGCCAGAAAAAGCTCTATCTTCAAAAATCTGCTTTTATTTAGATTACCACTGAAGATGGAATAATAACAATGGATAAAAATACAGTCTAAATACTTTCCAAACAGATTTAAAGGCAGACTAGGAAGCATACCTACCAGAACATGATTGCACTACATGTGATGGTTGTATTTATTTTAGTCACAGAAGATAAACTTTTCTAATAAATTCCTCTTTCAGGGAAGAATAGCTCAACAGTTGCATGATAAGGAAAACCTTTTATCTGCCAGAAATGAAAACTTTCAGCCCTGATGGTGAAAATTTTAGATATATGCCATATCAATGTAATCTAACTAACTGCTTACTCAAAAGAAGCATTTACCCTCATGACATAAATGTGTCCTTTAATTCTTCCTTAAACTAATAACTGAAATTAATATTTCATGTTGGAGAGATGAAGAAAATTAGAACAGTAGTGTTTTAAGAAGTACTGATCTTTCAAGTGTTGCAGTGCTTACATTGTGAATTGCAGGTTGAAGTTACTATTTTATTTAATTTCTAGAAGTTTATTCCCATTTATAATGTTGACATTTTTATAGATTGCACATGCTGTGTATTTGCAATTTCCTGCAATTTTCTGTAACAACGAAATTTTAAGAACAACCTGCTGCTTCCTACTCTGTTATAAAAAAGATCCTTGTCTATGATTCCACTTTAGTTATTTTTTATATGGTTTAGGCTTCTAAATATATTAAAGTTATTTTCATGTTTAAGAGCTGTAAGGATAAACAATTTTGTAAATATGTGTAGGTACTTATATCATGCATACCAGAATAACTTGTCACATTTCCTAAGTTATCTCAACAACTTTGTCATTAAATGCCACATCTATCTTTGGCTTCATTTTCTCTTACATTGTTGCACCACAAGGAAACTATAGCTGGCATGTGAATTACTTTGCTTCTTTTTTTTTTTTGTTTTCTCTCTCTCTATTCTCCTAGGCCTAGTAGATGCTGCAATCGATGCAGCTTCCCAAGCAGGTGTGTTTGTATGTTGCATGGCCAATCTGTAACTGGGTGGAAGACTTACACGTACTGACATTGTTAATCAGGATTATTGGGCTTTTGGCTTACTGACGTTACTTGTAATTCTTACTGGCCTGCAGCTTTGATGTTGTATTTCATACTCAGTTCTACATTTTGCTAACAACATTTCTTATAATTTCTAGACATAATAAGCAAATTCATCAATAACCATCATCTTATTCACCTACGAATTACAGTTACTTAGATGGTATTTAAGAGACATTTTTGTAGTCTTTTATTTCTTTTTATTTCCAAATACAGCTGAGTCATTTGCTGATAATTAAACATTTACTATATTGGTATATAATGGTTACTTAGAAATGAGAATTGGTTAAATATGATGTAAGATGATGGTGCCTGAAGGATCTTTCTTCTCTATTTAAAGTAAATTTTATTGTTCTGTCTAAATATCGATCATGTTTTTAAGATTCTCCAAAAGTAAGTGCACTTTGCTGTTTGGGTTTTGCCTCAAGGTGTTTGTACAGTTATTTAATAGGCACTTCAGTGGGCTGTGGCTTAAGAGTCTTAGAGTGGTTTGGGGCTTTCCTATGTATGTGCTTGCTGGCTTTTTCATGATGACTCAAAATTGGGCATTCATGCAGTCACTGATTTTGCAAGCTCCAGTAGCAGGTCAGTAATTTTCCTCTCTGTCTGCCCAGCAACTTCGCTAAGTCTTTCAGCATTTCCCTCAAATTATTTATATGTATCACATTAAATAATGAAATCTGGGAGTGGATTGATTTTACTGGCGATGTGGATGAGAAGAGGGTTGGGTTTTCTGTGCATCACTGATAATTCCTGTGCTGACTCTAGCTGTGGTTTGACCCCATGCATTTTCTTTTCTTTTCAATTGTACAAAGGGCTTTTCATTTATCTAAAACTTAAACAGGGAAGTGATTTGATGCAACTTCAATAACAGTCCTTTGAAGACTACCTAAAGGATAGTAATTTTAATATGAATTTGCTTCAGTCAGTATCATGATTATTTCTCAGAAGAAAATACATTTTTGAAAAAAGAAAAATAGTAAAAACCCAAGCCAGTTCACATCCTTCTGCAGATTACAGCATGGATACCTTGGGGAGTGGTTTTGGTTCATAACATTGCTTACTATTCATATCTAAAAGTAGTGATGCTTTTATTACACTCAGAATTACTGGAGGAAACAGAAAAGCTAATGAAGGAAAAAATTGAAGTACAACGTCAAGCTGAAAAAGAGTATGATGACCTTCAGAAGCAAGTTAAAGTCTTGGAAATAGACTTAGAAGAACAAGTCAATCGTTTCATAGAGCTAGAACAAGAGAAAAATGCAGAACTAATGGACTTAAGGCAGCAAAACCAAGCTTTGGAGAAGCAACTGGAGAAGACAAGAAAATTTCTAGATGTAAGTATGGTAAAAGGCAGATATCATGAAGGTGGGTGAGTAGCACTGCTACTGAAGTTTGGCTCAGGCAGAAATGCTATTTTTTTTCAGATTTTGAGCAAACATAGGTGGATGATAGCAAGCATAGGTAGTGTTGTAGGTTGTTGTAGGTTCCAACCCAAGAATTTAATAACATTTAAAAAGTTGAAATTAATTGGAAGTTCTTACTTAGGACAGCTCTGTATTTCAAGCAATTTATAGTTCTTTTATTTTCTGATGGCTTGTCATAATATTAACCCAGAGTTAATTTCTGTTTTAAATTTCTATTTGTTCTATATTTATCAAAGACAAACAGTAGGAAAGAAATCATAAAATATTTGCTTACTGTTATTTGTGTGGTGTACCTGGAATAGAAAAAACAAACCTGTCATTTTTGTGAAATATTATTTGACGTGTCTCTGCTGTGCTGATTTTTTAAATTAAAAATATGACATTTATTGCCCCAAATGATAAAGATGTCAGTGGTGCCTGCAATAGGTTCTGCTACCTTATAGCATTACTGTTACCAGCCTCACATTAGTGCAAGTTAGAAGTGATGACATTTAACTTGGATAGTTTTTTAATCAAATTATGTATCCACTTAATTTCTTAACTTCCAGGAGCAAGCAATTGACCGAGAGCATGAGAGAGATGTATTCCAGCAAGAGATACAGAAGCTGGAACAGCAGCTTAAGGTTCCACAAAGGAGTCAGCCTGTCAATGAACATCAAACCAGAGAGGTAACACATTTTATTACTTGTACTCAGTGAATATAAATGACAAGCTGACAGCTGTTATTATAATGAAACTATTTTTGGTGTACCTACTCTGCATTAATTTGCAAGCCAGGGAAGTAAATGCCCTGAGATTGAAGGTGTTGCAGGAAAGTGATGGAACTGTGTTTTGGAGTTTTATTTTAGGCTATTTGGTTTTAGTAGCAGAGATACAGAAAACTTCTTGACTTTCAGTAAGGCTCTCTCCTATAACTTAACTTAGAAAATGCACTATTCTCAAAAGCTCATAGAAACATTCAACATTCCTTTTAGTTTCTTTTAGCAGTTTTACATGTTCTTATGTTGGTTTTTTACATCCTGTTTATAGCACAGGTATCCCACTGAGGGAATAGAGTTACTTATGTTTAACACCTGAGATGTTGTAGCACGCTGTGTGTACACCTGAACCTCCCCAGTGAAAGTCTGTTGGCACTGAAACAAATGTAGTGACTGTAGAACAGCAGCTCCAGGGAATCAGAGAAAACTCTTAGACTCAGCAAAATCAAGAAATGGCAGTAGTTCAAATGCTATCTACTATAATGCTTTTGCAGATTTTGTTTGATGAACAGTTAGTAAATTAAATTGCATTTTCTTTTTTGTTAGTTTTCTTGTGTGCTGCTTTTTTGATCAGGGCTAATACTTTTGCATGATTTTCTTGCTTGATTTTCAGTATTAAAATCCCCTCTATTATATTAGGCTGTTGTTTTCAAATCTTACTGGAATAGTTCAGTTGCTGTCAATTCAATTCTTAAATATTAGCTATATTTAGTGTTCTGTATCATATGAAATAATGGAAGGTGTCCTTGCCTGTGGCAGGTGTGTGGGACCTAGGTGACCTTTAAGGTCCCTTCCAGCCAAAACATTTTATGATTCTAGGATATAGTTTAGGATCACAGACAGTAATAGGACATAAATTGCTCTATATGAGATGAGCGTATCAAAGCACTTATTTATTTGGAATTCACAGGTTTAGAACTGTGTTTCACTGGGTTTCTAAATATATTTTGGTACAAAGGTTTGTATGAAATACGACAGTGTTCAGTCAGTACTGTGGGATATGGTTGTCATCATATCCCATATTAATTGTCTGGAATTAGCTGGGTACATGTTAAATAAAACATGCAGAGCAATTCTACATCTATTTCCTTCTGTTGCCAAGAGTTTGCACATTCCTCTCTTGCTGACATTTTACACACATGTAGGTGCTCTAGCACACGTAAATTTCCTGAATCCGGGATGTTCATTTTCAGTTCATTTTTTTACATATCTGTTTATTATTTGTGGCATGGATAGCATATGAATTCCTGGTTAAAATTCTCACATTAAATTAAAAATTCTCCCAAGAAAAGTTCAGATTTGATAGCATAATAAAAATTGTCCTATTTGTTCAGAATCTGTATGTAAAAATCACCCTGATTTATAAGTCTACACTCTAAAGCTGACAGATATGCTACAATGGAAATTTAAGGCATGCCTTAAAATGAAAGACAGCCTGAACTGTGAATAAAATGTTGAGATTCGTACTTGATGTTTTTTAAGATGTTTTAGAATTTTTTATTAGGTAGAAAGACAGTAAGATAATATCTGCAAGCACCACAGATGTAGGAGCTGGTTTAGATATAGGTGATGTTAAATGTGCTATGTTAGAAATTTATCACATGCGTACATATTCTTACTATATAGTGTATTTTGATGTCACAGTGTTCTTTGAAATATTTTGTAAATATACATATTTTCCTTATTTATCGTGCTTTTGAGAGAGCTGTTCTATTTTTCGTAGTTACACATTTTTTTAAATCCTCTTCTGCTTTGAGGGAATGCCATGAGCTTTTTCGGTTGATAACTAAATTTGTTTCTTACTGTTGTTTCAGCTTTGTCAACTTATTCCAGGGAGGGTTGTCATAGAGTCTGCTCTAGACTTGATATTTATTTTTCCATTTCTCTCTCAGGACATTTCTGAGGTCACTTCAGACTGTGATGTTACTCATGGATGGATAACGTCAATAATACCATCCTGTCAGCTTTATGTTCTGGTCCTCTTCTCTCCTATCTCTTGAAATGCTTTGAGTCTTCTACCTTTTGGCTACATCGTAACTTCCTAATTGTAAATACTGAAATCAGTTTCTTGAGTGGGACAAAGATTATTTTCCCTGTCTCTTGCTCAATTACGCAGGTCTTATCACTGTACATCATACTGTGGATTTGTTATGCATCTTTCTTACCTGCAGTTTCAATTAATAATTTCTGAAATACAGCTAGAAATTGATAGATATTACTATCTCTGCTACTTTAGTTAATCTTTTAACATGTTGCTTCTGACATACATTCATCTGACCTACTGAGATTCAGAATGTTTGATTTGGATGTTTTGTCCACTATAGAAAGTGAATTTATTACATCCATGACATCTGTTTGGTCCCATTTAAGGAACACAGCAAGAAAACCAAGCTTCCTGTCTTTCGTGATTTAAGTATAGCTATTCTCTTCAATGTTAAATATCCAGTGAGTTTTAGGATAGTCCTGTGTATCACTAATCAGCTCCTTCTTTTGAATAGTATGTCACAGATTTTTAAAACTATGATTTTCCTCTGAAGCAATCTTGACCATAAGGTCAAGACATTCCATCCATAGGTGTTAAAGGCATCATTTCAGTGGACTGCATGGTGATGCTGTGCTGCTTGCTTTTAACTGACTACAGAGTCTGAAGGCTTCAGAAAGACAAGATCATATCTAGAGAGTAGGCAATGTGGCACAGAACATACCACTCCTTAAATAATGCTGTTTGTATTTGTTGGATGTGGTATACCACAGCATTCTGACTGTATGTTCTGATTCACCTAAAGAGTAGGAGTTTCATTATGGGAGAAAAAGAGGAATATTTTCTTCTTATCAAAAATGCATGGTGTTGCTATTGCTAGCGAATCCTTCCAGTGTGGTACAATATAATAATCCTGCCGTATTGTCATCAGGTTGAACAGTTAACAAATCATCTCAAAGAAAAAACAGACAAATGCAGTGAGCTTTTGCTCTCTAAGGAGCAGCTTCAGAGAGATATACAAGAACGAAATGAAGAAATTGAGAAGCTAGAATGCAGGATAAGAGAACTGGAGCAAGCCTTAATCATCAGTGCAGACCACTTGCAAAAGGTATTGCTTGGTTGAAATTTATCAAGGATTTGTTGCTTTCTTATTTTCTCAAGACCAAAATAGTGTATTTTTTTAATCTGATGACTATTAGTACTATTTCTCTTTATAGGTGGAAGAAAGGAAACAGTTTGGCACCATCATAGTAAAGGGAGAGTTACCTCTTGAAGTACAACTGCAAGCGGAACGAGAAGCTGTGGACAGAAAGGAAAAGGAGGTAAAATGCCTGTGAAAATTTCCATCTTTCCTCTTATATATTGGTTTGTCAATTTTTGCTTTTTCTTGAGCTTAGTGAACTATGTAGTGGAAATTTTTGACAGAGAGACAGCAGTCCAAATCCCCTTGAAATTCTCTCATCATCCATGATTGTTGCTGTTATGTGCTAGTATTTATGACTTGCAAGAATGTTTCTGAAATAAAAATTCAGCCTAATTAAGAAAAACTGATTTTTTTAGTGGTGCTTAAAATTCTATTCAATTTAAGGACTGAGAATGTCACCATACTTGTTTGTGCATAGCAAACCAGTTTACTGTAGACATTGTACTTGAAACTTATTTAATTTTTGGTATGGCTTCCTACTCATTTTCCTGCTCCTTTTGTTGGAAACACAGGTCACAAACCTTGAGGAACAATTGGAGCAGTTTCGAGAGGAGCTAGAAAATAAAAATGAAGAAGTTCAGCAATTGCACATGCAGCTAGAAATTCAGCGAAAGGAGTCCACTACACACTTGCAGGAACTTGAACAAGAGAACAAATTATTTAAGGTAACTGAGAAACCTAAAGATTTAGTCTCCTTCCTCCACAGAAATAAGTTCTTTGAAAATGCCAGGACACCAAATTCTTTCTTTTTCTCAAGCATTCCACCATTCAACTTCACACTTAATATTTTTGAAATATTAAAAAGCTCATATGATTACTTGTCAGTCCATGAAATTTGTGTATTTTAACTCCTACACTTGAAATACTCATACAAGAGTTTGCAGAAAATGCTATGTATGACTGTAACATGTTTTTGGGGGTTTTTTTTGGCAGGATGAAATGGAAATACTAGGACTAGCTATCCAGAAATCTGAAGATGCTGCCATAAAGGACTGTCATTTGGTGGCTGGGAGGCTCGCTCACATCATGCAAGAAAAGGATCAGGAAATATACCATCTTCATGAACAAATAGCAAAACTTCAACAGCAACTTGAAGTCACAACTGACAACAGGGTACATACTTCTGAAAGCCTTTTCAGAGTCCTACTTTGTGCTGCTAGTTTGAAGGAAAAAACCTTCTGTCTCCCACCAGTTGCATTATTTTCTGTTGCTGCCTTAATTTAAAAATGTAAATGCTTCAGTTTCAAGCAATACTTTAAACTTAATGTCTTTGTCCTTTTTAGTCTCATTTATGACAGATGCTTTTTGCTTGCTTTTCTTTTTAATTATTCTCCGTAATTTTTGCTGGAGTTATTGTCTTAAATACTTCTTCATTTGTTATTCTTCTGCTACTTCTGAATATTGAATAGTATTTACATAGCTGAATTCAATCTCAACATTCATTTTAGCATCTTCCATCATATGCCTTAACATTCAGTGTTGCACTCCAGTGACATCTGCTGGATCATGTTAGATTTTAATGCATTTCTAGCAGTTGAACTTCTGGGCTTCATGAGCTTGAGTGAATGCTTGGTTCTCATACAAGTGTTGGCAACATCTTTTATCCAGTTTCAAGCATGGAGGTGCAAACAAAATTCTGTGTTTCATTAGAAATAAAGAGGAAGAAAGAAAGAAGCAGATTTATCTTTTATTTACTGAGCTTTAACATCTGTAGCTTTCTGTTATTTTCCAATTACTTGTTTTTTTGATTATAAGCTTCATCTTCTTTTGGCTTACTTTCATTTTATACAGATAAAACACACTGATTTTTTCAGTGGCTGAATTTTACATTCTGACTATTTTAAATGTCATTTGTTAGTCATAAGCTTTCACTCAAAAGCAAGTTAAGAACAGGATTTCTGTTGTCCCTTGGTAGTTGACGGAACATTTAGGCTAACATTCTAGAAGGATATATTGAATCCACTAAAATAGGGCTCTGACTAAGCTGGATAATTTCACTATGTCTTTATGGTCAAAATTCAGTTATAATGACACTCAGTGAAAAATTATGAAACTTTGAATTGGATTTAGGAAACTGGATATAGGAAATATCATACTTCAAGAGTCCAGAACAATTCTATACAATGACCCTAGTAATAGAGTTCCAATTCTTGCCTTCAGAAAAATATCTAGGATTCAGTTATAATTCATTTTAATGAATTGGTTCTTCTCCTGTTACATAAAGCTTAATTTTCTTCATTTCATCCTCTGACTTGGTTTTATTTTCCAGGATGTTAAATAATTACTCTGCTTGGTTATGAGAGCATTATTAAATATTAATAGATTATTCTTAGGTTAATCCCTTTCCTAAGTCCCTTAGACATCTTCATCCCACTAAGTGCTCTTCTTTTAATTACTGTGTTTGCATTCTGTGGGCCTTTATTCCATTGTGTTATGAAGAACAGAAACTGTTATGCTGAGTTGATAGCAATCACCAAGAACGTTGTGCTTTCTTCTGCCTGTGGCAGTGGGGTTGAAACTGTATGATCTTTAAGGTCCCTTCCAACCCAAACTATTTTATGATTTTATTACTTGTTCAGATTTTATTTAGTATTTTTGAGCTTCCTGTCATCTGTGGATTTTTAAAATTAAGTTCTTGGTTGGCAAACCAGCCTTTCTAATTTATACAGTCACATTTATTTTTGAACTTATTATACTTGTTACAAAGTCATCTTCTTATTCTCCTTAACTAATTCAGCATAGTGAAGTATTAAATTATAAAGTTAAAAACAGGGCTATTTGAGTAATGAATTTAGTAATCCTTTGTCCTTTCTGCATGTTTTTGTCATATTCAAAAATACTTTATTATTCTTACCTATTTCAGATACCATAACTTATTTTATTATGTTTTTCTGAATATTTTTGACATATCTTCTGCCTTCTGCATTTCCACTGTAGGAGCACTGTTCACTTCAGATCTCCACACATTCACTTAAAAACAAAAATCCATTTTGTTTCTTAGCCTTACTACTTACAATCTTGTCTGTCTTTATTTTGTCTTCATAAAGGCAATTTTTTGTCATTCTTCTACACTCAAATGAAATTTGCTTCCACAGCAATTTAACAAGAAGGTTTTAAAACAAATTTTTATTCCTTTTGCTGAGAATTTTTTATTTATTGAATTTAGAATTCATCAACACCAGTCATCCATTTTTTGTTTCTACTCATTTATGAGACACCAATGTAAGGTGTCTTCTCTTTTCCACCTCATACAGTCATCACTTTCATATTTGATAGGTTGCATAATTTTATAAATTTCTTGGAATTTTAATCCCCTTACACAGCCTCTAATTTAAAGTGTCTTTAGAAGTAATCTAGGAAAGTATTACTATGTTTTCATGAGTCTCTGATTTTTGTTTGGATGGTCATATGCATTATAAAATAAATACTTCTTCTATAACTTTGTCTTTTTTTACTTTGATTTAAACTATGGAACAAAGAAATTATTGTGCTCTGGGTCTCTGGGTACTGTCTGTCCCGTGTGTTTGTGTGCACATGTGCATACATGTGTGCATGCATACATAAACACACAAACACATATTTAGGATTGTGACAGAAAATGTCACTGTCAATTGATAAGTGTTTTCTATGGTCTCAGATTTAAAAGCAAGTTATATTGGTACTTTTCAACACAATTAGTGAAAGGTCTATTTGTATTTAAAATACATATTCATCTAAATTGAGTGTGTCTTATATAAGCAAGTATAGTGAGCACTTAAAATGCGGTGTTCCCTAGGTCTGTGAATTGTTACAAATGCTTTCACTTCATCTGATTCTTTAGTACCTATTTTTCTGTTCTTTAAGGTCAAGGACTACTTTCTCAGTCCTGTTTGAAGATGTCTCAGTTCTCATTAAAGCTTTAGAAGAGTCATCACATTAAGAAATTCATTGAGAACTTCCAGTTTTTGGTTAAACTGTTTCTGTTAAGTCCAGGACAAACATGATCTGAGTGTTCTTGTTCGACTTTTTTTCCCCAGGTTATTGAAGAGCAAAAGGAGCATATACGGGAGCTTGAAGCCCAGGTAGAATGTCTGAAAAGCGATCAAGAACGTGTGAAGAAAAAAAATGATGAGGAAGTAGAGCAGTTGAATGATGTAATTGATAAGCTTCAGCAAGAGCTGGCAATTATTGAACAGAAGATACCAACAGACGTTGCTGGTTTTCAAGAAGATGCTGACAGTCCAAAACATATACTTGAAGCAGTTCTGGCAGAAAAGGAAGCTTTGGAAAAGCAAGTAGAAAACATAAATGCGGAGGCATCTCAAACAAAGAATGAGCTTGAGGAAACAAAGTTAAAAATGAACCAGTTAAAGCAAGAAATAAGTATGTTAAGAAAAGAGAATGAAAGAATAACGGAGAAATATAAGTGTGCACTGGTTCAAGGTGATAAGTCAAAACCAGAAGACAGGAGCAATGGAACAACTGAACAAATGGAAGGAGGCTTATGTCAGCAGATAGATTTGACAGATCAGTCCCAGCTTAGGACTTCAGATGAGAATGCAGGAGTCACCATTAGCAAGATGGAGATACAACTGCAGCAACTTCAGGCATGCATTGAGCAAAAAGATTCAGAATTGTGCCAGTGCTACAGTGAAATAAAAGACATGAAAGAGCAAAGCAAAGCTGAAAAAGAAACACTTAAAAAGAGGATATCAGAACTGGAAAAGACACTCATGGAAAAAGTTGCTGCTGCTCTTGTGAGTCAGGTTCAGCTAAATGCAGTTCAAGAGCAGAGAAGATTCATGCAGGAAAATCAGGAAGCTTCAAAGTGTGAGGATGAAGCAAGCAAGAATGCCCAAACAGAGAGTTTGAGTGATAAAACTGAAAATGAGGGAGAATTGAAATTATCACTCTTAACACAGAGGCTTAGTGAGATGGAAGACCAACTGGCAATGGTAAATCGTAGCTTGGAGCAAGAAAAAGAAAATGTAAAAGCTGCACAAAAGGAAGTTAGAGTGAAAGAAGAGAGGTTCTTAGAGCTTCAGCAATTGTTAGAAGAGGTTAAAGAAAAACATAAAGGAGAGATTCAGAAATATATTAAGCAAGAAGAAATGCAGACATATCAGGTAAATAGACACCATTTTCTTTTGTCTTGTTTTCACTAAAACCTGTAATTTATGTAAAGTATAATGAATGGAATGGTTCCTACTCCACCATCAGTTTCTACACATTAAAAACACCTTACCTTTTCATGATAGTAAGATGGTTTTGAATTTTGGACATATAATTTCTTATTCTTAATTTGACTTGACACAGAATGGAATTTAGTACACTTTTACATGGTGTGGAGGCAGAGACATAAAAATTAAAATGGTAAAAACTGTCTAGGAGAGGATTCAGAATCATGAGGGAAGTGATACCAATTTGTCTATTCAGGTGTTTTTGGGATGGAGGTTTTTTATTTATATATATTTTGATTTATGTTTTCTTGATTTCCCATCTCAATTCCAAAGATATTTCTCTTCAGTAGCTTTTCCAATATTCATTTGTCCACATTTCCATGCACCAGTGGTTTATTGCCTCTCAATTTAGAACCATCAGTCAAAATTGACTATGTTTGTCCAAAAATGGGTTTGATGTCTCTGAATGTGAGAGTTTCAGCAATCATGGAACCCAGTACTGAACAAGAAAAGGTTATAACATCTTTCATCCAAATACAAATTTAATTAATGTCCTAAATGTCTTATAAGTTAAATAATATTATCAGACTTCATTTCCTACTCTCTCTTGACCTTCTTCCCTATGTTTTCTGTGTGGTGTATCCAATTTATGCTTGCAGTTCAATAAAACTGTAAGACATTCTTTCCCTCCATGGTCTTAATCTTATTTTTTTGAAACTGTGTTCACCCAAATAACATACATTTGTTTTCCCCTTTGGTCTTTTCACTTTTTAAGCTGGTGTGAAAGTGATCAATGCTGTTAAAACTTGGTTCTTTACCATTTTCCATGTGTTGTTTTGCCATATAGGTAGAAGCACAGCTCATGGAAAGTCAAAAAGAAAAAGTACTTATTACTAAACTTGAACAAGTGAAAGAAGATGCAGCAGCTGCTAAGGAAGAACTGAGCAGTTACAGAGAAAAGGCAGAAAAACTTCAACAAGAGCTAGCAGTAAGAACCCGTGTTCCATACCGTATTTAAATCAAATAGTTGTACATGACTTACTGTTCATGCATGCTATAGGTTGGGATTTTTTAATCTTTTATTGAGAATGCCACCAAGAAAAACAGCCTCTCAGTGCCTACTGCGAATGGAACAGAGCTGATGCTGTAGATCAAATATTCGCTCATTGCCAAAGCACTGTTTCACTGCAATGCAATAGTGGATCTTAGGAGATAATATGTGCTACCATGTGTCAAAACTGCTTTAAAATAGGACTAAACTGAGCTGTAATGGTTTAGAGGGTTGCTTGGATTTTAACTGTTCTAAGAATTTGGAAAGATTGCAATTGAGATTCTCCATATTTACAGGTAAAAGAGGCAAGTCTGATACATCTTCAGGAAGACCTGTGCAAAGTCAAAGAGAGCCTGGTTCAAGCAGAAGAGAAGCTTGCAAGTTTCCTGAGAAAGGACAAAGAAATGGTGAAAACTGAAAGCAAGAAGGATGTAGAAATAGCTTGTGATTTGTCAGCCAGTGAGTCTGCTCTAACTGGAAATAGCTCCTCGTCACAAATAGACAAGACTGTGGAAATCTCACCAGTCCTTGTTAAAAATGCAGAAATACAAACTGATTTGCAAAATGGATGCTCTTCAGATGAGATTGCAGAAATTGTAAGAGAATTTACTGAAAAAATTGACCAAATGCAGGAACTGCACGCTGCTGAAATCATGGACATGGAGACAAGGCATATCTCTGAATCTGAAGCATTAAAGAGAGAAAAATTTGTTGCAGTACAAGTACTAACTGAGGAATGTAATACTTTAAAGGAAGTCATAGAAACTCTACAAGCCAAAGTATGTATTTTATAATTACTGAAATACTTTGTTCAAGATTTTGCTCTTGCTACAGAAATTCCCATTTAAAATCTGTAAAGTGTGAACCACCGCATGCTCAGTAAAAAACTTTTAAGTGTTTTAAAGTTCCCATGGCCCTGGGAGAGATTGTGAACCCCTTTCTCAGCATTTAAGCTTGCGAGTGTGCTCAACTACCAGGTGTTTCCTTGTGCTTCTGCCTTGAGCCTGCCCTGTTCTGTGAAATGTAGGTCACCCTGTGGAATGCCATCTCTCTCATATTCAGTTTTATTACAGTGATTTCACGAATATAAGCCGCATCTCTGGGTGTTGGCAAACATTTAGTTCTTTGTCCTTAAATAAGCCGCACCTGAATATAAGCCGCTCTGTCTTTCACAGCGAGGACCCGCGTGCAACAAAGTTGCCAAATAGTAACAGACTCGCGGCATGGCAGCGGCGAGCAGGGACGGAGCCACCCCTGCTCCTGTGGCGGCAGGCGGGGACGGAGCCACCCCTGCTCCCGTGGCAGCGGTGGGGTCAGGGACGGAGCCACCCCTGCTCCCGTGGCAGCGGCAGCGAGCAGGGACGGAGCCACCCCTGCTCCCATGGCGGCGGCGGGGTCAGGGATGGAGCCACCCTTGCTCCCATGGCGGCTGCGGGGTCAGGGATGGAGCCACTCCTGCTCCCATGGCGGCTGCGGGGTCAGGGATGGAGCCACTCCTGCTCCCATGGCGGCGGCGGGGGGCAGGGACGGAACCACCCCTGCTCCCGTGGCGGCAGCGGCGGGGATGCAGCCTGCCTGCTCCTGCCGCGGCAGGCGGGGGCAGGAGTCCCCCGCTTACCCCACTGACCGAGGCGATGGCAGCACGGTGCCCCCTCGTCTCTCCCTCGGCTGTGGCAGAGGAGGGAAGGAGGAACCTCCCCCGCCCCCTGTGCTGCCTGCAGGGAGCCAGCTCCACCCGTGGCACAACAGAGTAA
>PYHW01010375.1:6572877-6598279 GCA_013186435.1 Turdus rufiventris | reverse complement strand
CTGGCAGGTTGCTCGACTCGGCACCTCAGTTTCCACTTCAGGGGTTGGAAATGTCAGAAAATTATTCACATATTAGCTGCCCCTGAATTTAAGCCGCATTTCCGGTGTGAGAGCAAAATTTTAGTTAAAATGGTGCGGCCTATATTCGTGAAACTACTGTACTTTGATTGAAGGGGAATTGTAACAAAGAGGTTCGCATTATTTCCTGCTCCTTAAAATTTTACCCCTTATTGAAAGTGGGTGAGGGGTTAAAGACTTAATTGCTTTCTTTTCTAAATACAGAGAATCCCAGTTGCTGGATTAGTACCTTCTCCACCACATCAAGCTAGAGATGGAGGTTCTAGTGGTAAGAAATTTGTTTTACAGATTTCAAACAGCATTATAAATTAAATCTGCTTTTTTGATATTAAGTTTACCATTAAAAAGTTTGTGTTCTAAGAAATCCAAACAGCTACTGCCCAGGTTGAAGCAGAAGCATGTTGCACCAGCAAAAGGTTTTGGGCACACCATGTATATTAATTTGGTATAAAAGGAAAATGTCTGGAGCAGAGATGGGTTTTAGTTGAGGCATCACTTGCTAATTATTTTCCTTTCAATTGGAGTTTCTATAGCCTTTTTATCTATTGCATTATCTCTTTAGTGTAGCTTCATTCATCTCCTGATAGTATTTTAAGTGATAGCTCTGTAGCAGTGGGAGATGATGACAGGTATGGACTTCTCCAAGTGTAATAAACTTACTAGAGTGATCGTTTTCATAGGCAAGGCTAAGCATATTACAAGTGGGTCCTTTCCCAGAAGTGTTTATGCAAGAACTTGTTTGTCTTGTAAAACTAAACTAGTATTTTTAAGTTTGGTTGTGGTTTTATTTTTTAGCTTTGTTTTGCTGTTACTTCTTTGAAACTGAAAAAGAAGAAGTATACAACAGGTAGTCTCCAGGCTTAGAATGAACTCTTAGTGACATTCAACTACGTGTTAAAACAACAGATAAAAAAATTTTTTTTGATACCTGTTCTTCAAAGCTTCACAGTAATCCAACTTTCATGTTTTTCTCTCCTTTTATTTTAGACTCCAGTTCAGACTGGAGTCAAGGAATGTATCTTACTCAGACCCAGGGATCTGACACAATATCTGATGGAATAGATGAAGGTGAAACTTCAACAGATTTACTTCCAAAAAAAATTAAGGTAAAATAGACTCAATGTTTTTTTTTAAGGAACAAGAGTGATGCTACCGGAAGTTGAGATTAGCTTCTGCTTGATGATTGATAACAGAGCCATTTAGATAAGTTTTAGTGTTGACTATTTTAATACATTTTCTACCAGTGATGTGCATTTTTGCATTTTAAATTAGACTAAATGTAAGTTTTATATCTGTAGACTTGTTCTCGATTATAATTATGAGAAATAAAGCTGTTGTTATAATTTATTGCAATTTTGTTGTATTAACAAAAATGTCATGATCATATATTACACAATTTTATAGATTCTATCTTTATAGTTATTTATGAAAGCACCTGTGTTTATTATAAAAGGGTATCATGCTTTAATTACATAATTTTAAAAAGTATTTTGTGACAAAGCCCTAGCTTCATAGTAATTTCAAAAAGTGAATGGCAAAGCTCACCTGGAATCTTCCCAGGACTGTTTTTAAAATGTCAGTTTCCATTAGTAGCTATTTGTAAAATAAAAAATTGATTTCAGAGATGTACATTGGAAAATTTTACTTGAAACTGAGGACAAATCCAGCTATTTAGTAAGTTTCTGTCTGACACATAAAGGACTGGGTGACACTTCTGTCCTTGATACAAGGAAGTATAGTTTCTTCATGCTGATCAAATAGAAATACCAGTTTTCCTATAATATGAAGTACAATTGCAATAATTATTGTTGTTGTTGTTATTATATGTTGTTATTACTGACATTACTGATTTCTTTTTGCTTTTACTTTAGGGTTTGCTGAGAGCAGTCCATCATGAAGGTGTACAGGTGCTGTCTCTCACTGAATTTCCATATAGTGAAAAAGATCTGTCACCTCATAAGCAAGAGCCAGAATCTTGGCTAGAAGAAAGAAAAGCTTTCCTAAGCACCATCTCATCTTTGAAAGACCTAATTGCAAAAATGCAAGTTCATAGAGAAGCTGAGGTATAAATAATATTGTAAGATTCTATCTGAATAAAAATAATTTATTATAACCTTCTAAGACACATTCATTGTTCAGGTTTAAATGCATAAATATTCTGTTACAAGGTGGAATATTCTTAAAATGTGCCATAGAACTCCATATTGCACATCATCATATTGCAGCTTATATTTGTTCTTCTGTGCATTGATAACTTTTGACTGTATAGGTCTACATTTTAAGAAGAATTCTCTTCCAAAATATGTTCCAGTAGCAGTTTAAATCTAATTTTTAATTCTGTTATTTATTGGCTTATTAATCAGTAATCTGTTAAAATTTTTACTTGTTAAATAACCCCAGTTAGACTCTTGGATATATGCATGTGGTTTCTATTTCTTCAGAATTTCTTTTGGCATGCAAACACGAACTTCATGTAATTTAGAACTAAATCTTTTTCATACACAATATCTGCACATTGCCACATAGCTCAGTGAGACCCTAGGGAGAGACATGTAATATACAAAGTATTAAAAGAATTGTGTGATATGGTCACCTCATTAGTAACTGCACAGGGCTGAGTTTTCAGTTACAAAAAGCTAAATCACCTCCATCTAAAACAAGGCTAAAAGTTTAGCACTTGTGAATGCAGAAAAATTTGTAATGTGTACATTAAATGCATTCATTTGGATGGATGAAATTTACGCAATTATTAAGAAAAGCTAAATATTCCAGTGAAAATACACACTCTACATAGAATTATAATGATGTTCAATTTGGCTCTTTAAATTATTTTTATACCACTGCAGATCTATGCAAGTATGGAATCTCCTGAAGGTGTCTCAGACTGGCGAGGAGAACTTCTGCATGCCATTCAACAGCTTTTTGTGAGGGAACAAAATGTTCTCCTTGCTGCATTTCAAACTGAACTTGCAGAAATGGGCACAAGAGATGCAGTGATGTTGATGAATCAGTTAGAGCACAGACTACAAGAGCAGGTAATATAAACCGTACTGTAGTCAAAGTATTTATCTACATTAGATTTTAATTTTAAATTTATGAATGCATTATAAATATATGTATTAATAGTTGCTTTGACAGTCTAAGGATGAAAAGAAAGTCAGACTTGCAGAAAGAACTGGTGTCTTTTAAAAAGAAAAATTATGTGGCATGGGAGATAAACTTTTGGGTGAATAAGTTTTAGAATATATACAGCCTTCAGAGATCAATTTGAATTAAACACAGCTGTCCTGAGCTTGATGTCATTAAGTTAATTACAATTATGTTACACTGTCTAAGAGGAAAGATAGCTTGTTTATACAAAATAATTTTGAGAAGAGAAGGTGATAAGGCTGCTATGGGACAGAGGAAAATCACTTATCTCCTCTAGAACATGGAAGGATTAGTGAGAAAATTGCAGTTTGCCAGAAAAGTGATAGCTCTTTTCAGTCTGTAATTTTGATGCCTAGTAGAGAAATGAAAAGATATCAAGCAGTTCTTCCAATTATTGTAAGAAAATGTTCGTTGAAAAAGTTTTGAATATATATGCACTATGAATATATGAATGTAATGTCAACACCAAAGATATTCTCATAAAATCTGGACTTTTACTTTGAAATGTTTCTAATGCTAATAGGCTACTAAACAGAGAGCAGCAATGGACTGCCTTCAGAATGCAGACAGAAGAAGTTTGCTGATGGAGATTCAAGTATTACATGCTCAGATGAACAGTAAGAAAAGTAACCCAAAGAGAGAACAAGAGACTGATTCAAAAAGCCAAGGTGACTTCTGTGGTAATATATGTGGTCTGTTTCCAAAAGCTTTCAAGGCAGTGCTCATAATGTTTTAAGTGACAAAAGTGATGACTTTGGTCTCTGATTTTGATACGCGTGTTCTGAACATGCATAGTTTTCATCTTGTTCTATCTAATTTGACTACTTTTGCAAAAATTAGGATATAATCTGTGTTCTTAAGACTTGTATCAAACCGAAAGTGATACAAAGTTATGTTCAATTGCTATAAAAATCGAGCTTGAATTTTAAGGCTATTTTCCATGTGTATGCTTCACTGTTTAGGTTCAGCAGCTTTGAAATTATCTAAGTTGGATAGTCAGTCATAATGCAGAAACTAAGAAGCAATTAGAATGAAGAACAAAAGGTTCAGAGAACAGGTATACTTTAAAATTAAGTAAAGCTCACTGTCAGTGTTTAGTTACAAATATTAGGTCGCATAAGTATACATATGTAATATAACTAACTTATATTTTGTTAATCATTATCCAAGTGATACATATTGATATAGTTGGACATGTCCTATAGCCTTTAAGAAATAAAGAAGTTGAAGTGATTTCTTGAAAGTATGAAAAGTATCCAAGTATAAAAGTCATGGATTTGCTTTTCTTGCACTGCTGAAAGAATGTATTATTTTAAAAATATCACTCTTAAGAATAGCCTTGTGGTCATGCTGTGGCTAGGAGAAGCTTTACCCAAACACAGTGTTTTTTTATAAAGTAATTTCCATATTAATGGTGCTCTCTTTAGAAATGCTGGAGTATAATATGCAGCAGAAGCAGTTGCAAATTCTAGAGATGCAAGTGGAGCTCCGGAGTATGAAGGACCGAGCAGCAGAGCTTCAGGAGCAGCTGAATTCAGAGAGGATGATGGGTGCAGAGCTGAAGAATGAGCTTGCACAGGCCAAACTAGAGCTTGAAGCAACCCTTAAAGCACAGCACAAGCACTTCAAGGACCTAGAAACCATCAGGTGCGACTTGCAGTGTGCCAAACTGTCTGTGTTGACTGTGAAGATTACCTTTCCTAATCTGAAACCATAATACTGATTTTATTAGGGGACTGGTATAATTGCTTCTCAGTATTTCTGTAAAACCTACCTGACAAGAATAGACTTTTTGCATTTGACAAAAAATATATTTCAATTCATAATTTAATTTAATACTTTATTAATTATCAAGTCCCTTTTTAAACATTGTCACATTAGACTACTGTATACAAACTAATAAACAGACCGTATTTATTAAAGGTTTTTAATGTCCATGAACAGTAAGAAAGCCATTATTATTTATACCTGAACCAGAGGCGTGTACTCATGAACAGTATCTTAATGTTCAGCTCAAATAACCAATTAGAATGGAGTTTAAATTGGGACTACTTTATAGATTACTTTATACTCATTACAGACCATCAGGAGTAAGTTCTTTTGCAAATGGATGCAAAATTGATTTGCAAAAAAATGAAAATTCAGGTCATAGATTTTTCCTTTTCCCCCAATTTTTTTTCCCTTGAGAAACATGGCATCAAGGTGCACTTCCATGGCATTCTGTAAGATTTTGGCCCATGACTAGATTAGGTGGAGCACTAACTGCCTCTGAGCCCCAAGCAGCAGGATGGATGCCCTTTTTGTAGTTCTTGAACTATGCAACTCTTCTGGGTTTGAGTTAGTCTTGTCTTTCTAAATAAGCTTTTCCCTGTTACCCTACTTGACTAGCAGTGTTTTCAGTGCACAGAATAGAATAAATACCAAGTAATTGACTGTATCATGACAGGATTAGAACCATTGCCTAATGTAAAGTTTGCCCATCTCTCTTTTAGGACTGAGGTTAAAGAAAAAGCAGCTGAGCTGGATATTCTTAAGGATACAATGGCCAATGAACAGAAAAAATCAAGAGAGCTACAGTGGGCTTTGGAAAAAGAAAAAGCTAAAATGGAACGCAGTGAGGAAAGAGGAAGAGAAGAGCTTGAGGTATTCCATAATCCCAGGTGGTCTGGGACATCAATGAGCATAAAAATATTCTTTTGGTTAACATTTCAGCTCAGCTTACATTTCTGTCCAATGCATGCTTTATGTTCTGTCTTCAGCTGTAGTGTTGTATCATCTAGAGCTGAAGAAAAATGTATAGAAGCTGTGTGCAAAATATGAAAAGGCCTGATGCACGTTCCATTTAAATCAATAGGAATTTTACTGTGCTTTTCAGGCCCGAGATGAAAAGATTCTGTAATGGCTCTCAGTTATTCAAGGGGACAGGACACTGCTGATATGGCTACACCCAGCCTCCACCATAGCCTAACTCATAAAATACAGTATTTAAGAGTATGACTTGTGGAGACATATTGTCATTATTTTAAAAGTCTGCAGTTTCACCTAATGAAAATCAAACTTGGGAGTTTACTTTAGGAGAATATACTTCATTAGTATCTTCCTTGGTACCTCTGCAGTATTTGCTATAGTGGAGGGAAAAGCAGGTATCCTGGTACAAGACAAAAGAGCAATAACTTCAACAGCATTGATTTATTTACATCTTGAAATCCAAAGTTGAAAAATCATAACTGAAAAATCAGTTACAGTTTTAGAAAGTAAAAGCAGCTGCTGTCTTTAACTTCAGGACAACAGTTGTTTCTATCTCACTATAAAGTATGTGTTAAAAATAATTTTTAATTAAATAATCTGATTTTAGAATAAAGCCATCTGTAATGTATTTTAGTACCAGATATGACTGCAGCATTCAGAGTATTGTTGCATTACTTGTGAATAGCAAAACCTGTTAAAAGCAGCATGTGCAAAGGTAGCATATTTGTAATTTGCAGAAGATAATGGAAAGTATGCACAAATGGCTTTGATCAATTGTTATGTTTTCTTTTGAAAGGACTTAAAATTTTCTCTTGAAGATCAAAAACAAAAGAACTTAGAGTTAAGTAAACTTCTGGAGCAAGAGAAGCAGCTGTCAAGTGATCTGCAACAGAAAATTGAATCCCAAGAAGCACTCAGTGCTGCCCAGCTGTCACGTGAGCGAGGCCGTAATTCTGAGTTGGAGGTGCTTCTTGAATCAGAGAAGGTTCGAGCTCTCGAAATAAGCAGTGCCCTGGAGAGGGAAAAAGAGCTGTGTGCTCAGCTTCAAAGTGCTGAAGATAAGGGGCAAGCTGGAACACCTAATCCATCTGAGGAATTGCTTAAAGAGCTACAGAGGCAAATGGATGAAAAGCATGACCGTATAGTGGAGTTAGTAAGTGAGATGGAGAAGTATAAACTGGAATCTGTGCAAGTAAGACAGCAAATGGAAAAAGAAAGGCAGATCCAGAGGCAAGCATTGCAAGCAGAACAAGATGTTAACATAATAGTACAGAAGAAACTCCACGAACTGGAGTCCAAAGTAGAAGACCTTCAGTGGCAACTTGGAGAAAAGAAGCAAGAAGTTCATAAATTAGGGAATGAAACAAAGAAGTTGCAGGAAATAATCCAAGATCTACAGAAAAAAGAGCAAGAAGATGAAGGAAGAAAGGAAGCTGAAAGGACACCAAGCCACAACCGAAATGAGGTACAGTAGGACTGAAAGTAATGTGTAATACTGAAATATGCAATTTAGCTTTAGTTCTTTCATTCGACTATGTCTCACTGTGCCTTGACTCAATCTATAAAATAGCCTGCAGATTACAGAACATGGGCACCAGAGAATGGAAAAGGGAAAGCATTCCAGTTTGCTTCCTAAAACTATTCACACGCTTCCTCCTGCAAGTGAAGTATATAAGGAGGAGCATAGAAGTGCATAAGGAGGAGCACGAGCAGGAAAAATTCATCTGAGTGTATACACACACTTTGTGTCTCAGTACAGGAGAAGAACATTCCTTGCAACCAGTTGCAGGAGTGAGCTATTCCTACTCAGGAATGCCCTGGCTCACTGCCTTAATTTTTAGTTCATAAACTGCCACAGGTCTTTGAAACATTATAAGTGATCTTCCAACAGCTTCAGTAAAAAAAATGAGTAAGCAGTCAAACAAGCATATGCATGAGTATGTATATGTTAGCAAACAGAATAGAAGAAAGAAACAAGGTAAAAAATCAATCTAAGAATTATCCTAATTTTTAGCTGGAAGAAAGTGGTAACTGTTACCTCTAAGTTTTTCACTGTCATAAAAGGTCAGGAAAGTTTTAAAATTATTTTTCAATTACTTTTAAAACTTTTTAGAAACCTGCCTGTAAAAGGTAAGCATTGCTGGGTGAGTGATTTGTGGATAGTCACAGAGAGGGTTGATGGGAGACTTGGTTGCCTCTTTGCTGACCATCTTTTTGCCCATCCTGACATCATTCTTTTTACCAGTTATTTGTGTGTGGAGCGAGAAAGGAAATTTTTTTTTTCATCTAATTTGGCTATGGGTTTTTATCTACTGAAGCATTGGAAACTACCCGCAGCTAGAGGCAGGATGTTGAGTGTATTGATAATTGTGATAGCAGCAGCCTTCCTGACATGCTCAGTTTGTGCACCTTGTTCTTCTGCATAGAGGGAGCTGCCAGCACTGTGATCAGCAAAGAGTTTTCCCTTGGATCAGGTTAACAGCAGCTGTTGGAGTTTTTTTCCTTCCTCATCAGCAAGTAGTCTGATCTGCCTGGAATTTCAAATAATGAATCTCTTGCTGTTTCCTGTGACATTTGCAACACTGACTTTTTTTATTTGGTACCCCAGTGTAGGGCAAACAGCCAAAGGCAGAGCCATGGACTCAGGTTTCTTTGTGAGGGATAGCAGTTCTTCCATAGCAGTGTTGGGAGGCTGTTTGCTAGGAACACCTCTTCAGTGCATTGTTTTGCTTGTGGTAGCATCAGTGGTGTGGTTGCTTGTGACTCCATGACCATGGTAGTCTCTTTCAGTCCCTGTTCTTCTGACTATAAATTGATTACCAAAACACATAGGCCCAGTTGCCCAAATTCCTTGCACAACTGATAAAGGAGCTGCTGATGGAAGAAATAGGCTTGGTGACATCCTGCTGGGTTTTTTGACTGGATTCACACTGTAGCTCCATGATTGCTAGATCTTAGTCAAAAAAGACACTAGACCTTTCATGAATGATAGTTTAGTGCTACATTACAACAGTGTTGTAGTCAAACTAAACTTCTTTCTCTGTCAGAATTATCTGTTCTTGAGTTTCCAAGTGTATTTCATAATCACTTGTTTTCATTTTACAGAGGTGGATCACATATATTCTGTAGATACGTAGATATAAAATATGTATTTCTTTCCAGACTACCTGGGATACGCCCAATGACAGAACAAGAAATTGGGTTCTCCAGCAAAAAATGGAAGGAGCTGAGACAAACGAGTTGACTTACCACACACTGACAGGAGATCTCTCTGCTGCTACTGCAGTTCTGGAAAAAGTCAGACAAAAGCTGCAAAGTGCATCTCCAAAGCTGAAGCAGTTGGCTTGGAAAGCTGCTAGCAGGTTAGACCAGTTGGTTTTGTAAATAGCAGCCAGCAAGCTAATATATTTGGTTTGAATCATAATTCACAGACTGCAGGATTTAATGGAGTTAGGAGTTGTTAGTTTTCATGTGTATGCTGTTACTTGAGATATACTGATGGAAGACCAGATCACAGAGCATCAAGTGCTGCTGTAAATCCTATATGTTTTAATAGGGTCCTTTGTAAGGCACAGCATAATTGTCTTTTTCTTTTCTCTGAAAAGTGATAAGGTTTATCTGGGTATGGTGTAGGTAGATGAATTTAAAATAGTAATTAAATAAACAATTCATCAGGTATAAAGGGATGAATATAGCGATTGTTGTTCTGAATCATTCTCCTTGGGGAAAAAATAATTATAGTCAAGTGAAACTGATCTTGATTCTTATTTTTGGAAGATTACTATCTCCATAAGATTAAAAAATATCATGGTACCAGGTCCATGGAAGTTTTGAATCTGTCTTTATTTTGCTGTGATGGTCATTCAATATTAAACATTCCTTCTGAAACATTTGGTCAAAGCAGAATTCAGTGTATCTGGGGAATACCCTAGGGGAAATTTTGATCACACAGTTTCAACAGATTTGTGGGAAGCAGAACCACTATTTTAAATGTGCTTCATGTAGAATACAAATGAGTGGAAACTGTTCTATACACTTTTTTTAATCAGGAAAATTTTGTTTAGAGTCACTTTAGCAGTCTTGAAAATGTTGCCCTGTCTCCAGTAACTACTAAAATTACTTGCTACAGCTCCAGTACATAGGAATCCAGGGAAAGTCCTGTTAGTGTGACTTGTGATGTCAGAGTTGATCTGCTGTTGAAAAGGTTCTTTTTGTTTCAGATTGCAATTTGAAACAGCAGATGATCAAGACTTCATTGCAGTACAAAACGCTATTGAAGAAGTTATTTCAGAACTGAAAATACTGCCTGGATTGTCCAGTGTGGAAGAGGTGAGTCAGTGCTGTAACTTTGATGGGAGAGTTTGGATGAAGAGCTGTGAGCAGAAACTGCAAGGAGTTTGTAAGCCTGTACTTATTCAGGTCTTTACTTTATAGAGGAAAATTTCAGTGAGTGTTCTGACTGGAGTTTGTAAAGTGTAAAAACTGCTTTCCTTTTTTTTTTTTTCTTTTCCAATTTTTAATACTTTAATTTTTCAACTTTCAAATCAAAACTTTTCCAGTTTAATTTTAAATTTCTGCATCTTGTGGCTTTTTCTTTAGGAAGAGATATTTTCCTTTCAGCAGTAATCCTGTGACTGAGGAAGCTTTTCTTAGTACTTCCTGATATTACAATCAATTTAATATTTACTGTATTGTTTTGACACAACACATTTTCTTAAACTGTCCTGTATTTACCAAATAAAAGGCCACTGAAGATTGAGTAGTGTGCACCTGTATAAAAAAATTGAAGTGAGATAATCTGTTGCAAAGAATTCGGCAATATTTGATTTTTAAGTGAGCTTGATTTGGTCCTTACCTAAGGGTTTTCAATGTAACTTGAAAAAAGCTTTGAGGCCTTTTTTTTCCTCTAAGTTAGATAAACATAAACATAGTAGAAAGCCTTGAAAATTGATATAGCTGGTACAAGTGAGCTTGTATGAGAATACTCTGTTGTAATGTTCAGGGTAAGTATAGACAAGAAAGTCACAATAATCTGTAGGTTACTTATACTGAAGCTTTTTATATACAAAGTTGAGTTTGGTTTTCTTTCTTCCTTTCCTTTCTTTCTTCTGAAGCTGGTGCTGCCACCAGGGACTCCTTCCAGTTCACTGACTGAGAGGCTGCTGAGGCAAAATGCTGAGCTGACAGGCTTTGTCAGCAGGCTGAGTGAAGAAAAGAACAATTTGAGGAATGCTGTTATGAAACTGGAGGAAGAACTGAGAAGATACCAGCACAGACAACCTTCTGCAGACTGTGTATGTCCTTGGTGGTGCTGATCCAATGAGTTATGTGTAGAGACATAAAAGCATAATTTCTTGTCCTAGTCACCCAGTTGAGAGTGAACAAGTTGTCTTTCTTAGTTTCCCTCTGCAGAGTAAATGGGTGTGAATTATTCAGTGGTCAGTATGTCTCAACTCACTGTGTTAAGTGTAAAACTTCATGATTTTACCCACTTTCTTTTTGTTAACTACTCGTTTCTCTTAAATGTTTTTGGGCCTTTATTTTTTTGTCTCTTATCTCGTCGCCATGATAAGCAGATCTAGATAGATCCGGATAAAAAGATCATGAAGATAGTATGATCCAGTTGAGGGGACTTTTATTTAGAGAAGCTGTATTTTTCTGGGACATTGAAAGGGCTTTTAAAGTCACTGTTTTTGAGTGTCAGAGTGCAAGGGAGGCCTCAGATCCAACCACTGAACAGTTTTTCTCATTAATTTTATGAGCCCTTCACCAAACCAACTAGAATGACTAGAATGACATGGCCTAAACTTTTCCAAATTATGTAATTCAAATTCAGTTTCCTTTATCTTCAGTCTTCTAGGCACTCAACAGATGTTGGAGTTAATATTGATACTCTTGTTGCTTCTGAGAAGGAAATTTGGAACAGAGAAAGGCTGTCGCTGCAGAAATCTTTGAAACAAGCCAATGCAGAACTCTCCAAGCTGAGAGCAGAGCTCAGGAGTGAGGCTTTCCTCAGAGAACTGGGATCAGATACTGAAAATGTTGTTTTGAGGGTAAGATATTTTTTTTTCACAAACTAACTACAGCTGCTTTTAAAATTTTGATTTGGGCTTATTTTTCATTGCGTTCACTCTGCTTTATTCTGAGTAAAAGGATATTAATTCATTTTAAATTTTAAATTCTAAAATTTTCATCCTCAGGTACCTGAATCTTATTTTTCCTCTCCAAGAATGACATGTAAACACCTATGTTGTCCTTTTGGGTGTGCTCTATTTCTTGCTGTTTAGGTGTTCCTCAATATATGAAATTGCATTCAACAAGTGTGAGCAGCAGCACAGTGCTCTCCATGGTACTGAGAAATTAATTAATCACATAAATGTTATGGAAGTAACGATATCAAAAGTCTTGGAACTGATGTGATTCTTGGAGTTTAAGGGGCTTTTGTCTTTTTCTCTTGTTGCAGAGAATTTATGGCAAATACCTACGAGCAGAGAGCTTTCGGAAAGCTCTCATATATCAGAAAAAATATTTGCTGCTGTTACTAGGAGGATTCCAGGAGTGTGAAGAAGCAACACTGGCCCTCATAGCACGGATGGGAGGACAGCCTTCCTACACAGACCTTGAAATCATCACACATCATTCAAAGGGTTTTACACGATTTCGCTCTGCTGTCAGAGTGTCCATTGCAATTTCAAGGTAAACTGGAGGAAGTTACATTTCAAATAGATACGATTGTGCTGTTTATGTATTCTTTTCTATGTCTCTAGTGAAATCTAGAAATTCTCATATTCCATCCTGTTTAAATGGCATATTTTGGTAGTCATGAATATAGTAGATACATGTAGGGTGACAAGATGAGCAGAGTATAGGTAAATTCTGTAATAGGAATTGTAGTTGAAAAGGGCTCAGTATCTGATAATCACAGATAGAGTGTACTGGGTAAAGTCATATTAAAAAACATTATGAGCAATTCTAAGGATTACACTTATTTACAAACTTTTTTTCTGCAACTTAATTTCCTTTAAAGATTAAAATCTTACATATAAGTATAATATAGGTTTAGAAATTAATTTTCTTCATCTGGGTAGTCCTTTGAATTTCACAAGACTAAGGATGAGCAGGAATTGTTGAGGAAGAAAAAGCAAAGTTTATTACTGCATAGTACTGCCATGTTGTTTACAAACTGTGGGGCTATCCCCCTGGTGCTCTCAACGCACCCTTCGTGCCGGGTTATCTCTAAATGATTAAAGCAGCTAGTAGTTGCTAAAAAGGTTATTTATTGTAAAAGCCATCAGTCTTCAAAGGCACAGTCATAGACATTAAAGTCCATGCTAAGTTTTAGCATAAAGTCCCAAACAAAAGCAGGAGCCACCCCTGGGGGTCCCAGAGAGGTTGGTGCTGCTGCCGGAGCTCCTGTCTTCTGCTCGGGTGTTGGAGATGCTGGCAGGCACAGCACAGCAGTGGGAAAAAGCAAAAGCAATGACAAAAGGCAAAAAGACAAAAAGCACTGACTCTCCCCAATACATAATCTTATATAGGGTTTTTCTAACAAGCTAACACGTAAATTCAAACTGCTTTATCTCAACCTATGAAAATTTTAATTTCGTAACACACTAGGATACGTATAAACTGTGTATATGATCTGTCTTGTTCTATCTGAAAAATGTAAGCAATATTCTCTCTGAAGTTCTATTTCATCCAAGTAGTGTCTAAGAAGGAGCTTCTGGAGCCTCTACTGAAAACATTAGTGTGTTTGACAACCTTCACTAGAATTTGTTCTTCTATGCTGGTGTCTGGACCTTTTACTTACTAAAAACACTACACCTCTTACTGAAACTTACTTACTGACTTATTTATCCTAAAACTCAAACTTACATCTAAACTTATACTCAAACTTATTCTTCTACTTAAACTTCTATTCTTTGTGCAGGTAGCTTAACATGTTTCAATCCATCCAAGGGTTTCAATTCAATTCCTGCACTCTGGCTTCTGCCTGAAGGATTCAGGCAGGCCCTTGACGTACTGACTCCAACAACAAACCTTCTTCGCAAAGGTTTGAACCCCCAAACACTTCTGCTTGCTATTGTTCTGAGCCTTTTGTGTCGTATAAATTCAAGGAAGTATTCATGTATCTGCTGTGAGAATTTTACACATAGTGCTCTGCAGTTGTTGCAGGGCTGCAACAGGGCTAAAAAGTATATTTAGTGTGATTTTAAAATGCTGGTGTGCTGTAGCTTAGGTGCTTAAGCCATTTACATTTTATAGGTCCACTTGAACCTATACAGCACCTCTGGAATTGCACAGGTGAAGCTGAAAGCAGGTTTGGACGAAAGATGGTTTCTTAGGGATATGCAAAAGGGTGTTTTGTATTTGATACTCAGTATTCAGATGCCCATCTGTTAATTTTGCCTGCTGTTCAAGAAATTCTTACACTTTTTAGACTACAAGAAGCAGATTACATTTATTAGACTGTTTCATTTATCCTGAAGCTGTTTGGTTTTTGTTTTGTTTGTTTGTTTTTCATTTGAAATGTAGAATGAAGTTCCTGGTTCGTCGATGGCAGAGAGTTACAGGTTCTGGTATTCTGACTATCAATAGGGATGTCTTCAGCCAGAACACAGGTAAGTCATAGTCCAGTAATGACTGAAAAACTGATATTAACAAGTCAGACCACTGCTTAATGGAGATGGGTTTTAATTTGTATTATCCTCATGTGGAATTAATGGGGTCTGTTTCCTCTTTCTTTTCCTATAATTATTTGGATTAACTTAGTTTTCATGGTCAGCACAGACACTTACCTATTTGTTTTCTCTTTAGTTTTGTTTTGCTTCATCGTGGGTGGGATTAAAAAAAAATGGAAGTTTTCCCTATGAAGCGTGTTCATGAAAGCAGGTTTAGCTGTGTCATTGGAGTTTTTGTAGGAGATCTGCACCACTGTCTTATTCTTAGAACAAAAGCTTGTCATTCTTTTGTTACAGGTTTAAGTCTGGGAAATAAGAGTTTTCTCTTTGTTTTTTTGTAGGAGTCTAAGGAGAATCAGAAACTTCTTTATTATTTACTGGCTATTTAAGTATGCAGTAAAACCTTTGCTCAGTCTGTGGGAGTTTTCTCATTGACATCAGTGAGGCCAGAATTTCACCACTGCTTTTCCCTAAAGGGAGTCTGAAAGTGGTCTACACTTGCTAAATGCCATTTTTGTGATATGCAAACAGAAAACTTATATCCGAGATTCCCAGTAAAGTGCAAAAGGTCTTACTTTTTTTTAGTTTTCAAGATACTGTTTTCTGTATTTCTAATATTCTGTATATTTTATATTTCTAGGTAATGAATTACGGCCTGATTCGTTCTCTGGTGGCATGGATCTTTATGGAGAACAGAGGCATTCCTATAGATCCAGGTCAGGCATGGAATCTCCTAGATCTCCTATAAACTTTCAACATAAGTACGTTTGGGGGTTTTTTATTATTATTCTCTTTCAGGCCCTATTTAAATAACTGAAAGCCTCAGTGTTTACTGCTAAGGTTTGTAAATGTTGATGCTGTAAGATTTAACTTTTTTGTAAGAATATGTAAAAAATGATGTCTCAGGCATTCAGTGTGTGATTGCTCACCACATGACTGAAGCCAAAGCTCACACACCCCTGCCAGTGAAACCAGGTATTTTTCATCGAGGGCAACATTTTTATGCGTGCTATCATACTTGGATGAGCTTATATAAACTTGTGAGTTCAGATCTTCACTGAATATTAAATTGTAGCCATTTTAGGGTTTCATTTTCATGTAAACCACCTCAATATTTGTATTGTCTTAGTTTGTCATGACCGTAAGAGTTTACATGGTAAAAATCTTTAATCTATTTTAGCCACTATGAACTTTTACTTATAGAGAGTAATGACAAGAGGCAGAATCCTGTAAAGATGGTGGTGTCCTTGTTGACACAAGCTTCTTAATAGAAACCCAAACTTCAATCTACTGTGGATTCTGCTGCAATCTCATTAGGAATTTGCTGGTCAGTCTTTGTGTCCAAAAAATGCAACAAATCCTGTGCAGTAGAAAGAAAAGGGAAGGGGGAAGAGTGGTTTCTGTGGCTTGGGCAGTAAGTGGCAGGGAGGTTAAATGGGTTTGATGTGCTGGCTACTACATAGCTAAGGGCCATGCAGGCCATAAGGTATCCGTGCCTACAGTATTTTGCTGTGTTGCTGACATTTTTACCCAAAATGTCCCTTTTTGAGATGGTGTGTGTTGTTCTGCCCCTAGGCTCCACGGGATGCATGCTGATTTAAACCCGGTGTCCTTCACCTGTCCTCAGCTGCAGAACTACGATCCTGAGAGGGCTCTGACAGATTACATCAATCGTCTGGAGGCACTGCAGAAGCGCCTGGGCAGTGTGCAGTCAGGTAGGGCTCAGGCACCCTCCCCAGCACCTCTGAGCAGCACAGGGTCCACTGCCACATTCTCTGAGATACATAACAAACAATTTCCATTTTATCAATTTTCAGCCTTAAACAAAGAAGCATTTCTGAGCTCACTTTGCAAAAAGCTCATTTAAAATAAGATTGTAAAATTCTTTAAAAAGAAATACAAGCAGGCTTTCATTATTGATTTTGAGATTTACTTTACTTCCCTGATCTCTAAATTTATTAGATGCAGTTTAAGTTATATAGAGAAAAATTTACCTGGAACACTGGCACGTGGAAGAGGAGTTTTTTTCTCCTGCCACTTCAATTAGAGAAGTTATAGTCACTTTGTCCCATAGATGATGACAATTTTTGTGCTGAAAGCGGAATACATCAAGGAAATTGTCAGAACAATGGTGTGAAATTTATCAAACTTTGAGTTTTGAAGTTATTGTTTGTCTCCCCCATCCTTTGGGAAAATTTTGTTCTTGAAAGATTTGATCTTTAAAAGTCCCTATTCTGTGCTTTCCCATGTAAAATCTTTCACATTTATTCAGCTGAATGTATATACTTGTTCCAAGTAATCCTGATGGTAGTTTTTCCTCCATTTATAGGTTCAACTTCATACACTCAGTTGCACATGGGTATAAGAAGATAATACCCTTCAACATCTCCATCACTGGCAGTGATGCTAACAGATTGCCTTCTGTAAATCTGTGCTCTTTCTGTGCTTTTGTATAATGTGTATATTGTGGGACCAATATGAACACAGCTATACGATTGTATACAGTTCCATCCTGGCACACCCACAGAGACTGGGATTTATGGATGTAGGCACTTTGTGTTTATGAAAAAAAAAAATCTGAAAAAAAAAAAAAATCCCCACACAAAACCCCCCCAAACCCAAAATTACCCCCCCACCATTCAATTACATGTATATTTGTGGAATGTTAATTTAAATGATTAACTTATGAAGTGTGTATTTATCAAAAGGGTGCGAAGATGAAACTTGTGTATTAATTAAATTGAGCTACATTCAGCAAAGTTTACTTGCACTTTTTCTGGCAAGGCTACTGAAGTTACATTGACTCTCCTAATCTTTGCTACTGGCAGTGCAGACAGAATATCACTTGTAGAGACCTATTTTTGTAATGGTAGAAGTTTTGAATTTTATGGGTATTTTGTCAAAGTACTGAAATAAACATGACTTCATGCTTCTAACTGTGTTCAAGAACCGCTCCCTTATTCACATTGAACAGGTTGCTCCTGCCCGAGTTCTTCCTGCTTGTAGTGACTGCAGCTTGACTTTTTACAGCAGCACTGCTATCAGAGAAGGGACAGGGACAAGCCTGGCTTCTGCAGACCGCGGTCACGTCTGACAGGGCTGGGAGGGAAGAGCCTGCACTCTCTCACCTGCTGTGACTGATACAAATACAAAGCTTTAGAACAGTTACACTGAATTTAGATCAGGAAGGATACACAGAGCACTGCTGAAGGGGGCACAGCTCACTCCAAGTTAGTTACAAATTTACTGAGCAAACCATTTCGAAAAAGAAGTGACCTCTTCCCCAAGAGGTTTGTTTACAAATTTAATTCAAAATTCCTATGAGCCAGAGCTCATTACCATTTATCTTCAGCACTCTTGAACCAAACACCATTTAACAATCCCACATAAGTCAGTACAAAACCAGACAACTTTCAGCTATTTCATCTTTTTACACACAAACATGTTATTTACAAAATTCATGTTGTTGGTATCTTCGTATTGTTACTCTTACACTTTACATCAAGCTTCCAGAGATCACCATTTTCAAATTATTTTAGAGAATTACTTGTTGCTTTCTGAACATAAGCATTTACAACTACTTCAAGTTAGACAGTTAAACGGCTCATTCTTGAAATGACTTACCTGTGAACATTTTGAACTCTGCCTACCACTCAGCTGTACAGTAACATTTTCTTAAATCATCCAAGACCATCACTTGCTTGGAACAGAATCATAAATGTAAAAGGGAGAGCACCACCAAGTACAGTCCCCTGTGGTGCCTGCCCGTGGATGACACTGGGTACAGAGGCAAGGTAGGCAGCCTTGCCCCTTGGTTATCTGGGCAATCTTATCTTCAATTATTTTTCAAAAGTATGGAGTTCCATTTGTACAGATTACTTTTTTCTTCATTAAAGATCTGGCATGCACCTTAAAACCATTACATCAATTGAAAAGACATTTTTGCTTTAAAAATGCAATGAGAAAAATCGTAGAACAAGCAATTATACACAGCAGCAGTAAATAGTGTGGGTAAACAAAATAGATGCAAAACTTTTACATTTGGTAGACTACTGTTGCTTTCCTAACAGTAGATGCATCAGCTTCCATCTGCCACTTATTCTGCCACAAATTTATTCAAAAGTCTGTTAGTTAACACAACTTTAAGGTTTTAGCACCAGAGTTTACAGTGACCGCCTCTTGTATCTGATAACAGGGTTGTTTGGTGTGTGTATCATTGTTGTATAATTTATAGTTGGAAAATAGTCATTGATGAGATCAAATTCATACAAACGAAGCAAAGTAGACCAAATCGTCTTAATCTGAACATAAGCAAAGTTTTCTCCAATGCAGCGATGACGGCCTAGAAGGAAAGTCATAAAATGGAGTCAGAATATTTTACTGGATCCCCTTTGACAGTCAGCTAACTGAAGAAGTTTTATGCAGATGGCAGTTGCCCCTTTCTCAACAATCTGAGGCTCTTATATTTCACATACCCCATTCTATAATTTCATCTAAGTCTTATTTTTCCAAGTTGTCATTGCATAAAACAGAAGAGTAAGTGGAATGAGGTTGTGCTGTTCTGTCTCCACTAGAAAGCATTAATTTATGTATCATGAAAGAAGCATTTGCAACACTGAGACATTATATCAGCTCTAACCCCATCACTGCAATATTTTCAAACTGTTCTGGAAGTTGGGACTCTGCAGACTTTTGCTCTGCCTTCAACTGAACTTGTATTACCAGGTTTGTCCTTGACTTGAAAAGATGTGAGTCAAGCATCACTCACACTAACCTAAAGGTGTTTTGGTAACTGCTGTGAGAGATATATACAGCTATGGCTAATGCAGAACTATTAACTTAATTCTTCTAACAGCACTTACTTTCACAGTAAGAAAATTTTCAGGGAGAAACAAAAAAAAAATCTATCCTGAGATGCTGCAGTGTGGAGAGGTGCTGTAGGAGATGGCTGATGTGAGCCACCTCAGCACAACCTCACACAAGGTGCTGCATTCTCTTACTCACCAGCACCAAATGGAATGTATGCAAACTTCTCTCCAGCTGCTGGGTTATCTTGGAGGTATCTGTCAGGCTTGAAGTCCAGAGCATCATTCCAGGAGTCTCTGAGTCTGTGGTTAACAGTGGGAGATACACACACTTGATGGCCAGGGGGAATATTGTATCCAGCAACAGTCTACAAGAGAAGAGACAAGAGCCCACACATGACAAAATGTCTCCATTTTTCTTTTTAAAGTGTTACATCATGAGGCTTAAATTTCAATAGATCTTGGCCAAGTGCATTTAAAATTAAAGCAACTTAACACTGCCTCTCTTGTACAGGACACAGTGCTCAAGGAGTTGCAGGAACCTTCCAGCTGTTTTAGTAAGGCTGGCAATTCTACAGAAGGAGGTTTTTTAAAAAAAAGAAAGAATGAACTTAAAATTTACTGAAAGGACATAGTTAAAAAAATATTTTAATTTTTTGACATGGGACCATACTTATACAAACAGCAAGTTTTCTTTCAGATTTACCTAGCTTGTATTAAATGCATGCCAAATTTTTTATGACAGCACTTAAAAATACCTGGCAAACAAAAAAAGGTGGCACCAAACTAAGCTCAAATAATACTGGTAGCTACAAGAAAGGGTCAGTTTTGCTGACTGCACATGGCTGTTCTTAGGTCCCAGAGCTGCTCTTCTCCAGGTGGCACCATCCCTGTTCTCTCAGCCTCTCACCACCAGTGCTGCCAACCCCTCCCATCCTCTGCTTGTTTCACTTCTTCACTCTCTTGCTTGCTGTGGGCTGCAGGAGTCTGAAACTGGACACAATTCCACATGAAGGTAAAAAATACCAAGGTCAAGGTATTAATTGCTTTCCTTAACTCAACACTGGCTATGCTACCACTGACAGAACCCCAGACTGCCATCAGCTTTCTCCACTGCCAGCAAACACAGCTCACTTGTATTCCCTTTTGCCACCCAAGATACCTCTGTGCTGTTGCAGTGAAATTAGCTCCAAAAAATGTCCTCACCTGAGGAGTTCTTGCCATTCTCATCATGGTCATTATAGGAGGTCTAAGCCTTAAAGTTTCTTTTAGACAGCGATCCAGCAAACTGAGATCCTTTAGCTGAAAATTCAGAGAAAGTGGTGTATCAAAATATAGCCAAGTTTATTCAAATTTATTCACAAACCAAATGCTACTTTATACGATTTAAAAATAAAAAATTGAAGAGTAAGGAGCTTATATTTACATGTACTTTATTAGCTACATTATTTCTTTTCCATTTGATTCAATTAAGGGAAAAAAAATCGCTGACCAGTGTAATCAAATACAACTAGTATCTTAGTGATCTGTCTCTTAATTATTTCCTGTTACCTTTACATTTAGTTGGACAGGAAGAGACATGGAAATGTACTGGAAAACAGTGTTATCACAGAATGACTGTGCCAATTATTATTTTAACACAAAAGCATGTGACTATTTCATGTTCAATGAGCTTTTAATTTTATTTTTTGTATAACTATCTAAAAGTATGAAAATACCCCTCAGGACTAATATAACATACAAACCTGGTCATAAGATAAGGGTGGCAGGTCATCCCCACACACTGCTTTCTGTTCTGCATAACACTGCTCCTGTATGGCTTTGTCCCTGGCGAGGAAGAAACCGAGCCAGGCGCTGGTGGTGGAGGATGTGTGCTGCCCTGCCAGCAGCAGCCCGATCAGCATTCCTGCAATTTCATCGTCCGTCAGCATGCGGCCGTCCCTGCATCAAGCAGAACCAAGTTGGGGCTTCATTTGGTCACGTTATTTAGCACTGCTGTTTGTACAGTAGCATTTGCAATTTCTTCTAATGCACTCCTCCTACTCGTTCATTGCCTACTCTAAACAAAGAGGCAAAAGATCTAAGGGTGAGGAGAAGGGAGAACAGAGGGAGAGACTCTTTAGGAGCCTTAGAGAAAATCATTCCTCAACAGCCAGCAAAGAGAAAGGAAGCAACCTCAGCCACTTCATGACCACCAACGAAAAATAACCATTGACGAGTGAGGATTTAAAGCTGTTTTTAAGACTACAACTAGGACAAATTACATACAACAAATCAAATTCAGAACACGAAGGAGTATTTCCTGGGTTTTGGTAGATAGTTCTAACTGAAGATCTCAAAACTAAAGTAAATCTTCAAACAAGTCTTTAAACTCTTGGCTTACTTGTATGAAGCATCAAGTAGAGTTTGGAGCATGTCATCCTCCCTTTCCTCAGACTTTCGACGTTTCTGGATAACCTTGTAGAAAATATTTTTTATTTCTCTGTGTGCTCGATCTCGTCGTCTGCAATTCAAAACACTTCCATTAGCAACTTTATACAATATTACACAAAATGCTTATAATGAGGATTTATTGGAATGTCTAGAAGAGCTTACAAAGAAAAAGTGGTGGGAATGGGGAGCAATCCAAACAACAATGACAAAACACTTAAGTTGCTTCCTGTGTTACTGCTGGTACCTGAAGCTTGGCAGAGGCAGCCAGCCTGGTAGCAGCCAGGCAGCGTGAGTGAAACCCCCATCCAGGTCTGCGTACAGCTGAGCCACCTTCTCATCCAGCAAGCCTCGGATTTCCTTCCCATGTAAGCAATGACTTGCTGTCAAAATGATCAGTTCTGAAAGGGCTTCAAACAGGTCTGAGGAAAGATTTAAAAAATATTACTGAAATGTGTCTTATCTGATGTCTCTTTGAACAATTTTTTAATTAGATCACTGATATCTTTTTCTAAGGTATTTCTTTCTATAAATTTTTCTAGCAGAGTTAATAATTCTTCCAAAGCAAGCCATGCATCACAAGCTCAAGCCTTAATAAATGTAAGTTATACAAAGATTTAACCCTGCAATCCAAATCCATGGGAAACCAGTTAGTTTTACTGCTCACTGAATTATTTTTATATAGTAGTACTTAAACGCTTAAGTATCAATTTATATATTCCCATATTATTAACTATATTTACATATAAATAATATACAGGCAAAATAATCCAGTATATTAAAATGTGATATATACTATACTTTTTTATGCATTTAAATGTAAATATGTATGTTTAAATACTATTTGACACTGTTATGCAACTGTGAGCTTGCAACAACGATGATGGGAAATTGGGAGAGAAAATAACAATTTCACTTCAGTCACCATATCAGCTAACCATATCAGTAACTGTATCAGCTTTGAAGATGCAGTTTTTCACTGTAGAAACTCCCAGAGCCAAGATCTTCAGCACACGTTTTCTAGGCAGTCAGAGCAGCAGTTTTTCCCAGAAACTAGGAAGTGGTTACACTGAGCTGACTGATACCATCCAAAACAAGCACAACAGGTACACTATGAGCAGACTAAGAAAGCAAAACTAAGATAGTCCTTCATTCATTTCAGTGATTTTCTGAGCAGCTTTATTCTCCAATAGCCTTAAATTTGATTTTTTTGAAAATTTTAATTTTTTTTTACATTTGATTTTTTTATCTGTACTTTCTTTCTTCTGATGTTCAGTACACTTTTACCTACGCAACTCTTCACTTCTTTTTTATTGCAGTACATTTTTTACAAAAATATACTGCACTGGCCTTAAGTACTTCCCAGAAAACTGAAGGAAAAATGTCTTTGATCCTGCTTACTTTTCTCTCCTTGTTCTCCCCATGCTTTGAAATACTCCTTTGTTTCTTCTTCAATCACAGATACATGCTGTCTAAACTGGGCAATGTTTAGCCCAGTTTTGAGCATTTTCTTCTGTTCCAAAAATATCTAAAATAACCAAGACAGAAAAAGCAATCAGTACATGGATCATCATATTAATGTGATTAAAACTTACTCAAATTTGTACTATAAGAACATCCAGAAGTAAATAGGGATTATGATTAGGACTGCAGGGTACAGTAGATACTCAGTTTTAACTAATAGGTAATACTCTGTTTTTCACCTTCTTTGTCTTTCAAGCAATAGTTCAGAAACATTCAAGTAAAATAACAGCTCAAAGGAGCTGCAGTTCTCTCTCCTGCACCAAACAAAAAAATCATTTTAGTATCTTCATTAAGCTTTATTCCTCAAGACACAAGATACATGCAAAATTGAACTACATAATGCCCTTTAGATCTACAGTCACAAACATAACCAGCCCCGTCTTTGCAAAGTCTGGATTTAGCCTGACCTCCTCACTCCCTCTCCTGTGTTCTCTCAGGCAGAAGGACTCTGGACTAGAGATGACCCTTTCTTTTACAGAGCCCTCTGATTTCACTGCCCAGGAAGTCAGACAGAAGCAGGAAAGCAAACTTCTACTGAGGAAAATAGTGAGTTTCACACCCTTCTCACTTCTTCCTCTTTTTCTATGTATAGATTCATTCAGTAGCTAACAAACCTTCTGGTGAAAAGCCCTTCATTAGATGAGAACCATTCAATGTATTGACAGGACATTGACTCAGAAAAGTATTAATTTGATTTTTAAGCCCTAATTATGAATGAGGCATCTGCCCTACAGCTCTGCACTGTACTATGACTAACACCAAAAACTGTCTTCCCACCAAGGGTTCTGCATGCACAATACAGAACAAAAGGCATTAAAAGAAAAGCTACTTCCTAGAAGAATCTGTTTTGAGAATGCAGTGAGGACCTCAGCAGTCTGTCAGAGGATACACATGCCACAGAGCAAAGAGACAAAGCACATTTTCCCTTGCAGCATGCTAGCCAGTCTCCAGCTTGATGAAGGCAGAAATGGCACGCAGGAGTGAACACATCCTGTGCAATTTCAGCTCCTCTCAAAAAAAAAATATCTGCAAAAGGCTTGGAGGGAGAAGAGAGTGAATACAAGTTGATATATTGACTATGGATATTAACCAGAATCACTGGCAAATAAGCAAGTTACTCATTTTGAAGAATAAGGGTGGTTCTTCCAAACACAACTGAAAATCACAGAATTAATAGATACTGAGCAGCTTAAGCAGAGAAAAGGGGGTGTGTGAAAATAAAAAGAACCTTGAGGATGACCCAGCAATTGTACAAAATTTTTCATGGCTCTCTAAATGCCTTCCCGTAAGATGTCTGAAATGAAACTCTGGTGGTGACACTATGCAAAAAAACCAGCTTATCTCTAGCAGAATGCATTCTGGACACAAGTGGCTGTGTTACCTCTCTAGCTTCATAGGGGAAAACTAGAGATAATCAGTGTCAGAGATAATTTAAATTTCAATATCAAACTCCCTACATCTCCTTGTTGGGGAAAAAAAGAGTACAGTAATTTCAAGATTACAAGCCGCACTGATTATAAGCCGCTTCTCCAGGTGTCAGTAACATTTCGTTCTTTGTCCATACATAAGCCACACCCGATTTTAAGCCGCTCTGTCGTTCGCAGCGAGGACCCGCGTGCAACAAAGTTGCCAATTAGCAGGAGATATTCTGCTAATGGGCCATCCAAGGCAGGGCATTGTTCTTTATCTTTTCACAACCCATCCTTCCTCTAGCCAGTCATTTTCTGCTAATGGCCCACTGAGTCCCACTGTGGGACTGATAAAATTACTGCATCCCATTGGGAGTTGCTCCAGCCAGGGGGAAGAGCCCAACATTTCTTACCAAGATAAAACAGAGGTTTTGGGACACTAAGGGAGCCCCTTTCTCCACTGGACTCTAGAGGGAAACTGGATTTCTCCACATCACCACTGGACCTCCGGGGGGAAACTGCACCTTCTACAGGAGCACTGCTCCAACTGAATCACATCTGTCACTGCAAGGGGACT
>PYHW01010375.1:6549994-6572649 GCA_013186435.1 Turdus rufiventris | reverse complement strand
AAACTAAAACACCAACTTCTCATTCTTTGCCCATTTATAAGCTGCACCTGATTATAAGCTGCACTTCCGGGTTTGGACCAAAATTTTAGTCAAAATGGTGCGGCTTATAATTGTGAAGTTACTGTAGTTAGCTGTGTATGAGATTGCCAAAAGAACAGGGTAAGAACAACATGTTTATTCTGTGGATCATGGCAAAATGCCAGCATGGAGGCAAAGAGAGTAGTGATTACTGCCCTTAAGCCATATAATTAATAGGGCAACAATCACAGCACGTAGGCAGGGATGAATGAAGAGGCATGCTAAGGAGGATATGAAATTGATGGTCACAGAAAGTAGTCCAATGACAGGCATTTATACAAATAAGAAGAGGCCAAAACTGAAAATCCAAAACTAAAGTATGTCACAGTACTGTTTCTTTCATCCAACTACTCTTGCTAAACAACATGCACTGAACACAGAGTGCCAGTGGAGCAAGTGTGGCCACAAAAAAGTTGGCTTCTGCAGTTTGAGAGTCTGACATGACAGGCCACCCTCACCTTCAAGAAAGCAGCCAGTGCTTAGCTCAGATACAATGCCACATGACACAGCCCCCATGCTGACTCTATTCTGCAAACATAGACTGACTTCTGTCTGAGCAAAACAAACCTTGTGGTTCAAACTGTTAAATTATTACCCTCTTTCTAGATTTGGTATGGCATAAATACAAAGTTACCACTCTTAGGGCTTTCTCAGAAGAAAGACCTGAAGTTGCTTGGAAGAGAAAAGTGAGCTGCAGTCATTGGTATGCTGCAAGGGAAGAAAAAAGGGACTCATGGGTTTTTCTTCTATGGTGAGATTAGATGGTTTCAAGAACAAAAGCTAGAGAGAAATGGCCAAGGTGCTAAAAAAAGCAACCTGAACATGCTCAGTCTTGATTATCCAGATGAGATATACCTACTGCAATATGCTACAGTTCATACAAACACAACCCCATCACACAGAGCCAGCCACTCAGGGCTGCCTACTCAGCATTCAAGCTGCACTGCTCTTCTACTCATCTGATATTAAAAATACAAACCGCATTAGGGACGTCATAGGCAACTCCCCTGCCAAAGACCGGCGTAGTTAACCGAGAGTACACATCCTCTGCATTCAGATCTTCGTTTTTACTATTGAACAGTAGAGCAGCAGCATCACTACCCAGTAAGTATGTGAATGTCTTGCCAACCATAGTGAAACTGAACACAGGTCCATACTAAGAGAGAAAATAAATTAAAAAAAAAATTTAAATAAGAACAAAAACCATTAAATCCCATCTATCTGTACAGTCTTTCATAAATTACTTTTTCTCCTAAGAAATATCCAGACTTTTAATAAAGATAAATACATTTTAAACCACATTTAGATTCATTTTCAATGTACATAGTAGTGATATCTAACATTATAATGAACACATGTGAATGTGCACATTTTAAAACCATTTATCTTAGAAAATGATAATAAAAGATCAGTCACACTAAACACACTAGCAGAGAGATTACAGCACATATTGACCCCAGTAATCAACAAACACTCTCTAGAAAAATTCTGGATTTGGAGTTATGCATAGATAATTAAGGGCAAATAAGATTTTGAAGTTTAAAAGTCATCTCCAGCAGACCTTCATGCACCAGTCTGACTTTCTCTAAGCTAACCAAGCAAAGAGTTAAGCTTATAATTCTAGATAGCTTTAGACAATGTGAAACAGCTTGATAAATCTAATTTAATTGGAATTAAGGCTCTACTGATTTAGTTAATTTCTTCTAGTCTCTTACAGAATAAAAACTACTGAGGTTTTATACACCAGCTCTTTTAACATAAGAGGTCTTAAAATTCATCAAGCTGCCCCCAGAGGTGGTCAGCTACATTCCAACCTGGCCATAGATCAGTAAAGAATGGGATTTAAAGTTACCAATTACAGCAAGAAATAATTTCATGCAAATGGCTTTTTAATTAACTCATGATTCAGCTATGAGTATTACCCAAATGTACAAGCATATTTTTGACATGTGAATCATGAGAGCTCAGAAAACATTGCAGCTGACTCGAAGAGATCCAAAGATCATAGAGCCTACACTGCACACTCCATTCTACATTCGAGATGGTAAATGAGAATGAACGGATTTAAACAGGCCCCAGAGAGAGAACATAATAAATACACAAAAATATTTTTGTATGTGGGAAAATATACCTTGTCATAAGCATTTTCCAAAAATTCAATGGGACTTTTTCCAAATGCAATTGCATGACCAAGAAAAGGGATGCCTGATGAAATAAAAGGTGGGTAGTTCTGCAGAAGAAAGAGAAAAATAATTACTGACTTTTCTTCAGAGATTATCACAGACTTATGAACTAATAGAATATCCTGAGCTGGAAGGGACCCACAAGGATCAAAGTCCAGCTCCTGGTCCTGCACAGGGCCATCCCCCACGGGCCGGACAGAGTTGTCCAAACGCTTTTTGAACTCTGCCAGGCTTGGCGCTCTGACCACTGTCCTGCCATATGCCAGTGCCCAAAAGTAATAAAATCATGTCTATTTACGTGGACATTTAACAAAAGGTCAACTTTAAAACAATATTCAGTTGTTCAGCTAGAACTACATTTAAAAGCAGCCAAGGTTAAAATAAAGTGAATATGATTAACATTCTTCCTATGCTGCCTCTGAATGTGAAGCACAAAGATGCTGCAACTGAAAAGAAGGCAGTAAGAGAGAACGGAACAGTGATGGAGGATTTGTTAAACAGCCCCGCAAAAGCAACTTCAGGTTAGCTCTGTGTTTCATACATCAGCAGGCACCTCCTAAGCTCCATGATAAAACAGTACCGGGAACGCCCTCGGGTTTCTCAAGCCCCGAGCGCCTCTGCCTCCGGCGGTCCCAGCCAGCCCGGTGAGGGCGAAGCTGCCAATTGTCCCAGCAGCCACTCTGGGCCCAGCAGTGCCCCAGCAGCCACTCTGGGCCAGCAGCCGGCCAGTGCCCCAGCAGCCACTCTGGCCAGCAGCCGGCCAGTGCCCCAGCAGCCGCCCGGGAGGCTGCAGAAACGCGGCCGGTGCCCGCTCCCCTCGGCCCCAGCGCCGCTCTCCCCGCGCTCCCGAGGGCTGCGCCCAGCCCGCTCCGGGGCCCGCGCTCTGCAGCGAGCCCGCCCGGCTGTCCCGGCCGCAGGTACCGGCCCGCCGAGCGCTCACCTGCTGCTTGGAGTCGAGGTGCCGCCTGTAGCTCAGCTGGAACAGGTAGCCGAGGCTGAGAACGAAGGCGGAGGCGGCCAGCACCAGGGAGAGGGGGTTGCCGACGGCCACCCGCTCCAGCAGGGACCCGCCGACCTCCATGAGGTTGAGCATCTTCTCGGTGCCCGCCGCCATCCACCGAGGCTCCGCGGGGCAGGGCGGCGCGGCGGGGCCGGGCCGGTGCGCCCATGTGACGGAGCGCGGCGCTGGGCTGATCTCTGCCCATGTGACGATTGCGGCCGCCGCAGCCAACCCGCGGCCGCGCTGCGCGGGGTGACGGCATCGGCCGGGCTGCGGCCCGCGCCATTGGGCGGGCGGCGGCAGGGGCGGCCCGGGCCCGGCCGCCTCAGGCTCGGCCCCTCGGCCGCGCCGCCCGGAGCGCGGGTGTGGGGTGCGCTGCGTGTCCTCGAACCGGAGCCGGGTGTGGGGAGCGCTGCGTGTCCTCCAGCTAGCCCGACAGCACCGCGGAATGAGCCTTCTGACGGTGATCCGTCCCTCATCACTGCCGGCGGCCCCGCAAACAGCCCGGCGGAGAACCAGGACAGCTTATTTAATTCCAGATGCTCCAAATGTTTAATGTCAGAAAATCCCGGTGTTGTTTTTGAAATGAGTTTCCACCAAGATCTAAGGGTTTAAGATCAAACGGTGCACAAAGCTGCATTTGGGAACAGAGAGCTCATCGCAGCCGAGGTCAGCCTGTTGTCCATGTACAATTTTTAAATTCAATGGGAATGTATCTTAATGCATTTCCAGAAAATTCTGGTTTGGGAGGTCTTTTAAAGGTAGTATTTGCTCATCCAGTAAGTCCAGTCAGTTTCTAAATTTTAAATGTGTAAATCTGGGAATACTACAGGGAAGGTGGCTTGATAATTACATACAACGAGACATTACATACATTACATACAATGAGACATTTCAACAGGGTACAGGGCAAAGATTATCTGTAATGCTTCTAAATAAAATTTTGCAAAGTTCAGAAACTTAAATTCTCATAAATTCCCTACTTCATCTGAAATAAATTATTTGTTGTCATCTGTTCTGAGTATTTTTAGTGAAAAGAGAATAGGCAAAAGCATAAACTTGTAACTGAATGAATATTCTTGTAGTTATTTTAAATGTGTAATATCCTCTGGTAAACTCAGTATCAAGGTCTCACATGTGCTGAGTATTACTAGATGAGTAAAAGTTGTGAATGCTGATATGTGCATGGAATCAATGTTGAGTACCTTCAAACTCTTCATGTCAATTATGGGATCTAATTTTCAATTTATGCCTGCAAGCTCTGAAGTTTCAACACTTTTCAACGCCGAAGGAAATTCATCAGTGCTGTAGTGACTGAGAGAATTCCTTTATATTTGCAAGCCTTGACAATTCTTTCGGGGGACATGAGAGCTATCACTGGTTGTTATTGACATTCTGCTCTGTCAGTTTATGAAGTGAGGACATTTTTGGTGGAATAGCATCAGTCTATTTCTTCCGAGGGAGAGGATTTCCAGATTCATTACCTATATATGAATGATTTTTTTCATTTTTACACAATTAATAATTATATTTAAATTTATATAGAATAGTAATTTAGTACATTATTTTAATAACTTTACCCTATAGTAGTAACAATTAAGGTAAAGGAGAGGTTTTGTAAACCATGTATGTTGTTTCTGCTGAACCTTTATTTCTTTTTTCAGTCAACAGCCCAGCTTTGAACTGCATCCAGCTCTAAGCTGACAACAGTTGGGAAACCCTCACCTCCCTGGAGCAATTGTTCCCTGCATCAAGCAGTAGCAGCAGCAGCAGGACATAGTCCCAGGACCAAGGCTTCCCACTTGAACAAGCTGCTCACTGGGCTCAAGGGGGTCAGTTATTCCACTTGGTAAAATTGTGCCTCTTTTTCAGTTTTAAGTTCTCAGTTATAGGGCCTAGCTGAGTGTTCTACTTTTGCCTTACAGGACCTAGCTGAGTGTTCTACTCAAGCTGCTTTTGGCAGCTGTACAGGTTCTTGCTTTTTAAGAAAGTGCTTGTTAGATGCACTACAGGTGGTGAGCTGGGCATCTCATATTTACAAAGGCACAAGTGTCAGCTTTGCCCAGTCTGCAGCTCATTTTCATTGATTTGTTGTTTGGTAGTGATATGAGGGTTGTTACTAATGGTCTGTCTCAGTGGTGTCGAATTTCTCTCTGTTCCCATTTTTCATTTCCCTGCTTCCAGATGAAAGGAGAGCACACACCTGCCTTGCCCCAGCAGGGCAGCATGAGCACCCAGGTGCCAAAAACCTCTGGGAGTGCAGAACTGGGCTCTTGCTGCTCAGTGGCTCCACTGAGGTGCAACATCTGCAAACCTCTGCCTTGCCACAATGAACAGTTTCCAGTTTACCTGGTAAATTCCTGAGCAGTTTCCAAGGTGCGCTACCTTAATTTAGAGTCATCGTGGGACTCTCCCACCGGTCCTCTCTTTTTACACACCTTACAAAAATGAGCCTGTTACAAACTACTGCTCTTTGGTAATAACACCTGTTTGGTGTAACATTTGATGGCACCTTCATCCTGGTCACAAAAATAGAAACACCAAATATGACTTGTTGCAAACAATTTATTAGGTAGTAATAAATAAGAATTTAGCAGAAAGGACTACACAGCAATAAGGCATATTGAGAGTATAGGTATATAGGCAACTGACACACCTTCCTAACATTTTCCTCTAGTTTTCTAAGAAAGTGCTATGTAGAGAAATGTATTTCTGATACCAGTGCCAAGTGATAGCAGGGATGCAGGATGAAGGACCTGACGGTTGCATTATTTACCTTAAATAAAGCATAACAATCCATGAAAATTTACCATTATTTAGGCCTGTGAAGTTTAAGTAAAAAAGTACAGCTTGCTACGAAGAATACAAAATACAAGTGTCCTGTTCATGTTTTTAACAGCTTACTACTTTAATTTCTTAAACTGCAGTTACTAGTAAGGTATGAGTAAAGTTACTATACAACAGCACAGTTCTTCACATTCATTTTAGCTTTTATTTGAAAACTTAGAGGCAAGTGATAATTTTTATTTTTTTTAGAAAAGCTTTTTTTTTTACAAAATATTGCACACTGTTTTAGCATGCAGTTTACACGGAAGAAATAGTCAAGTGCACTTAAAACCCTGAAATACAACCAGAAATTTCAAAGATTTGTGTTACAGGTACTATTTTAATGTACAAGGATATGTTTCAGACTGCATAGGATCCTACCTTAGACTTGGGACCCAACTTGTTGAGCCCCAACCCTGACTCTTCAAAGGGCAGGCAGAATGCTTACAAACTGTATCTGACCTCCTTGTCATCTTCATTCCTGCATCCTGCGCTGCTTTTAGCCTGAAGAAACTGAACCAATCAATGGGAAAATTATTTAAGAGAAATAACTTAGTACCTCCTGTATGAGTTTTTGTTACTGCATATGTGTTGCAGTCCAGGGTAGGATTTATTAAACTTTCTGAAGTCCTCTGAGTAAGGTTCATCTGTAAATCCCTGTCTCCCTCTCCTCCATACATACATTTTATATTGCACAGCAAAAGTAAAAATCCATTTTACAAAACAAGCATGCTAAACATTCAATATGGCTTCTGAATGATTTAAAGTATTTCCCTTTTGGCATCCTCATGCAGTATTTTAGAATAAATATGAATAGAAAGTATGAGAAAGTTAGGAGTAAAAATAAAGCAAGCTCAAATGTTTGTCAGAAACCAAATAAAAAACAAGGGTTTATCAAAAGTAGTTGCTCAACAGTCTAACTGGTCTCTTAAGCATATTTATCAATAGTATCTTAAAAATACTGGATATCTACAAAATACTGCAACATATACCATCTCCTTGATGCTCCACACAACAACACGAAAGGTAAGTAGGTTAACTGAGACTTGCTTAATGGCACTGGTTGTCCCATATTTCTCTGGGAACAAAAGCTTTACTGGATTCATGCTCATCGAACTCGGTAAACCATTTAGATTTCATCAGCTTTATTGGTTAAGCTCAAGCCCTACAATAGTTAATATATGAAACACAAAAATATTTATAAAAATAATAGATATGTTGAATAGTTTTTTTAAAAAAATAAACCATGCAGCTTCTGTACAAAGTTAAAAAAACTGTACAAATTGACTTTTCTATTGTGTAAAATTCATGTACATGGAAGTCCTGTTACAAGGAGGAACAAGTCATTTTTTGCTCAGCCATCAGATGTCATCTTGTAACTATTCTTCATTTCCATCATTCATTTCTTTCAGTTGGCATTAGCTGGCCATTTAATTTCATCAGGAGTTTTACAACAAGTCCTGCCTATGTAAAGGGATGCAATTAAATTCTATCAGCATTTCAGAACTGTGACAATCAAGTACATGACAAAAGCAATTCTCAGCTTTATCCAATCTCAAACGTCATTACTTTTGATTACAAAGTTACTTGCTTCAGCTCTCTGAATCTCATTATACTTGGAATTAATCTAAGAGAATGAGGGATTGGGCACATGGAAGAAACAGTTTCAATTAAACAAAAGGTTTATAGTAATGATTACAGATGCATTTTATGCATTTTGAATTCTGAAGGCTTCACATGCTAAAAAAATAAGCAAACATTCTGAAATATTAATAATAAAGCTTTAAAACCACTTTTGTGGGGGCTTGGCTCAGGCTTATACTGTGCAAGGAGGGTCAATCTCAAGAGAAAAGAGGTTTGTGTATCTAATTTAGGAAAAAAATAATTGAATGTAAAGGACGCAAGATAACAGTGCTTACCTGTTTGGTATGCACAATAAAGCTCATTTTGTTTTCCAGACTGTGGATTTGAAAACACGTATCTCCATCTCCCAACTGCCACATAAAGCAACCATACTTTAGGCTGAGGAGTAAAGCCTACGATTAAATGTAGGAAATTGTCACTCAGAAAATACGTTCCATACTTGCAAACGGAACTTTCCTTCATTCACAAAGATAGGATTCAGACTTAAACCACTATGTTCCACAATTCAGTTGTAGTTCATAAAGTAGTAAATTGAAAAAATGCAAGACTTTAGTGTACTTATAAAGACCTTAAAACCTTGGAAATTTTCAGTCAAGTTTAACTAAATAGTTGGATGTGAAATTACTTCTAGTACAAAGATTTTTAAGAGAAGAGAATTAAGTTTTATAGTTATGACTGGCAGTTCACTTAAGCTGACCTTTGTTTCCATGTTGAGGAGGTGCAGCCCTTTTACATTTACTCCTACGTACACTTTGATGACTTTATGGCTACTTGAACTTGCTTTGGTGAATATCTGTCCTGTGAAAAAAGCTGCTCCATAAGTAGGAATTTCCCAGCAGTTCTGCAAGAACATGCGCTGAAGGTGATGCATCTCCTTACTGACACCTTCACTGGTGCTGAGATTCTAAAAATAAAGAAACAACGGCAATCAGCAAGTCCTTCCAAACAGCTGTGATTGTTTGAAGAAAGTCCACTGTTCAGTGCAATCCCTACTAAATGCTTATTTTCAAAGTGCCTTCCTATCACCCATCTTCCTACAGCTAAATTAAACCTTAGAGCCATGGAAAGGCTCAAGCACTAGAAGAGTGAGGCAAAACCCAGATATTAATATGAGCCTTGGCAATCTGAGCACAGACACACAAACTCTGAAGGGCCCCACAGATTTGCCTCTCTCAGAAGTAACTGGGACTTGGGATCAGCAGCTGCGCACCCATCTGATACTAAATGCATCACGATTCTTAAAACTAAGTATTCTTCCTCTTTTAAGAGGTCCAGTCCAGTGAGACATGATAAGATGAGCAAGTACCTCTGTCCAAAAGCAAGAGGTCCAGACCTCTTTTCACTAGTGGACCCTTCATTCAGAATGAGATCGGCTTCTGTTCCTTCCTCCTCAGTACAGTGCAGCAATCAGAACAAACTATTGCTGGAGTGATCCTCAAACCAGAATGGTAACAACCACTCTAACAAAAAATTGTTTGGGCCATGGACAAGATCAGAAGGCACAGACACAAGGGAGAACACAAATCTTCAACAGTTAGGGGGCTATGACTGTGGGTATGGTGGACAGGATCAGCCTCTCTGGATCCACACCCTACCTTACAGCTTACCTGAATGCTACACAGCCATTTCAAACATGTAAAATCTTCAGAACAAAAGACTTCAACTGCTTTCCCCTTCCCCCCATGCCCCACACCCCAAAATAACCTCTCAACAGCAGAAGTCAAGAAAGCTGTGCTCATTCTTAAATGTAATTTGATCACAGAGACAACTTTGCTATGCTATAGTCTTAGACCACCATCACCCTTTCCTTCTCTATTAGAAAGAACGATTTGATAATTTCTGACAAAAAAAAGGTGTGGCACCAAAAGAAAGTTTATGACTGAGTAATCCCATCTCAAAATGAGGGGCAAGGTTTGAAAACATTCCCTAGGTGCCTCTGCAGCGTTTCCTGGCAGCTAGCTTTAGTGATACACATCAGCTGGTCCAATTCTTTCTGACACACCTCACTTTTGCCACAATTACTTGTGAAGACCACAAATTTAATCTGACCTCATTTGGAAACCACAGCCCTCGGTCAGATGCATTTTTACACAAGCAGCCCAAGTCCAAAAAAATTAATTTTTTTTTCTCAATTAACTGCTCTAATCAAAGGAGTTTGTATGTGTGTGTGTCTGTGTGTCTGTGTGTGCATGTGCACATCAGCAGCACTACCAGATCTCTAAGATACATATTACCCTGACAGAAAGGACTTTGGGGATCTATTGTGACATGCAAATTTAAATCAGAGTAGATTTTTACACATTTATGCCTGGATGTGTGAATTGGAAGTGTGCCCAATACAAAGGTAACACTGAAGGTAAATGAACAGATAACAAAGAGATCTGTAACTGTATGAGAAATATATTCCAACAACCCATCCCAAAAATTCAGAACATACATATTTTTAGCTTTTTATACCAGTATTTATGTTCATTAATTGACAACCAAACAGTCAAAAGTGTTTAAGAACAAGATTTTCTACTACCTGCTTATTTATCTTACCTTGTATTCATGAAGTATCCTGTTTGTCCAATGAGGAGCTTTACTTTTTAGTTTAGTTATTGGTACGATAGATTTAAGATTTTCTTCACTAAGAGAAAAACAAAGAGGAACAAAGTTTTCTTCACTCAACAAAGTAAGAAAAAAGAACTGCTAGAGTGTACCTTCAAGTCACATACTGAGCCAGACAGCTCCTACTCTATCTTGTCTCATCAGATGATTTCCTAAGATACAGTGCAATTCTAAGTTAATGAAGATTCAGCTTTACATTATACACTCTGTGTCACACATCATGGACATGGTATGGAGAGGAAATGCCAGCAGAACACGACTCATACTTGGTTAGAGAGCAGTTTGGTGAATTCCAGATTAGAAGCCAAAATTATATACAAAATACCATTTACATCAGCATATCACATACTCAGAAAATATGATAGACTGTAGATACTTGTAGACACTCTTCCTTTCACTCCTGTAGTCAGCACTATCAAGGACTCAGCCCAATTAATTTCCACATTTAAGTTATGTATTTCATGACATGAAAGAAAAGCTACTTACATCAACTACCTTTTTTAAAAAACACAAAATGCAGGAAAACACTAAAAGGAAGAATGCAAGCCTTTACTAGTTTGCTTTTATGTACAATTAAGACAGTCTCAAGAACTAGTGATGTAACCTATTTAAACTGTACTTGGCAGTATATATAATCTGCCAAGCAAAGACCCTGCACAGGACAGTGCATCAGATCTTTAAGGTCAAGGATACTCTCATACAAACAATAGCCTGGATATATTTATGGAATTACCAGTCTTTTAATGAACATTTATGTCAACTACAAAAAGAAAAACAGATTATGAAACTCCTCATCTATATGAAGAAGAACTGTGTGAATATGGATGGAAAGCATGTCCAAATGGCTTTTTATCTAGCCCAAACTATCTCTGCAGGTAGTCCTGTCTGTAGAGCCAAACACTTCCATGGAGCAGGATGAACTTGGAACCACAGTACTGATATGCCTCAGTGTGGAGAGGAACACCACCCTGCAGCTGCTGGGAGTCAGTTTCATACAAAATTCAGCCACACTGAACTGCACACTGGTACAGGAGGGCAGTCCCACTTAAACCCCATTCTCCTTATGCTCCATCCACCAGCTCTGTAACTGCAGGACAATATATGCAAACACCCACCAGACCAAGGCAGCTCAGCTGATGCTGTGAATAAAAGATGAGAAGCATAGCAGCATTCCAGAACAGCACAGCTGCTGTTCCATGAATGAAGTGAGGTGGAGATGGCAAGAGGTGAAGGTGCACACAGTAGAGAACTGGAATCTTCATGGGTTCAGATACTGCTGTAGAAATGTATGTGGGAAGAACAAGCCATCCCAAAATAGCTCAGCTACTGTTGTGCTGGCATGCAGAGAGAAGCAGAGAGAAAAATACCATCTGGCTGAGCCCTACTGGCGCTATGGGTTTGACCAATTTAGTACAGCATTTCTCCTACAAATCACAGAAGAGAAACAATATCGCTGCATGGTCTGTCTAAAGAGGGAAAGTCAATATCAGACATTGGTCCAACAGCCATAGGGAGAGGTTTCTTCAACACTGCTCAAAGCCTCAGTCCTGTCAGAACCCTCCAAATGAACACTGTTGTTTATATTGGTATTCTGTACCTCAGGACAGCTTTTACACACTACAGAACCTCCACCCCTCTGTCTAGGACTGCAATAATTAAAATTAATGCATTTTCACACACAATGTCCAACTTCTATTAATGCTACAGGGTTGCAGGATTACTTTGAACTATAACTCAGTGATGAAAAAACCAACAAATATACTTAAAGTCTGAGGGTTCCATAGTAAACTATCTAAAAATACTTAATCTAACCCATAATTTTAAGTTTTAAACACATACTTACTTTAGAAAGCCCTGCTTATGTTTCTTGCTCTCATAATTTCCATAGACTATTTGTAGAAGCAAACTTGCCAGTGTAATCAGCTTTGCATCAGGTGATGTATAAAAACCTTTCAGTAAATTATATCTGGCCTCATCAAAAAGTATAAGAATAGCCAATGGATCCTCAATCTGTTAAAAAGATTTATATAATGTAATTGCTTTGTAAAAAAGGAAACTAAGCTTAGAAACTATAAATACCATTTCTCATTGATTCAGAGACAGAAGACAAAGAAAGGTGTGATCCCAACTGAAGTATGCCTTTTAGTGATGCTTTGTAATACAAGAATTGCTTTTCATTGACTTACTTCAACAATTAATTGATCTAACACACAAAAGAAAGGCAACTAGCATACCATGCCCAATCAAAAAGTTCACAGAAATATGGCATCTGCGGATTCTTCTCCCCCATTAATTCATTTTTGGTAATATGTTTGAATAACCCCATTGAAATCAACCAATTAAATAACTGAAAAATAACAGCACAAGGAAGAAATTCAGGCAGGTTGTTTTTAGCCGTATGCCAGACGTAGACTGACACCTGGAGACACTGGATAAACTCAACTGAGAGGGTGAGAAAGGGAGAGAGAACAAAGAGATGGCAGGAAGGCAAGAGAGTGGGAGGGGAGAATGTGAAGACTCAAACCATTATGGAAAAGGAGATGTCAGGTTTAAATAAGTTTGGAAATTACTACAGTCGCTATACACACTGAGTGTTGACAGTCAGAGTGTTCTGAGTCTGACCATAATTTCATTCACTTCCAAGTGCTGACCTTCTTTTCTATTTCCAGTGGAAGTCTCACATCCCTTCTCAGGAAAAGCTGTGAAGTTTCCCTTTGAGGATCCAAGTTTGTCAGTTCAGTGAATATTTCAGGCCAGTCTCGAATATGCTGCAAAGGCTTGTGATATGGCTTCAGCTGGAGACCTGAAAAATAACAGGTTTATTTCTAAATAAACAAACAGAATAACCCATACAAACACACACACAAATGCTGCACCAAATCCAGAGTATCTGAAATTGAGGACACATTAACAAACACTTTCCCTATGTTTTCTAAACTGCTATATAGAAAAGGTTTTGAAAATACAGATTTATTGACAAACTTCTTAGCATCAATTCACTAAATGCAATAGTGTTGAAACTTCATTATTTTCAGTTTCTCAGGAGTGAAGTGCTATTTAAAAATTTAATGGAGTACCAAGACCTTCATAATAAAAAAACATGAGAGACTGTTGTCTCTATTATTGTGGCAGAAATACAAAGCCCAATAATCTTATTTCTGACAGAAAAATACAGATATAATTTATCTTATAAATTATTTGCCCTTTTTGCATATATATAAAAACCATAAACTTTTCAGAACTAACTTTTCTTTTTAATCTATAAAATGTCTTGATTCTTAACAGGCTAAAGTCAATCAACGTTTCATGTTCTCCTGTGTATATGAGAGCTGAGAAATTAATACAGAGCTTTCAGCTATAATCCTACTACGTACTAGAATCTGTACCTTTGATTTACTCACTCACCCTGCCTATCCTTGGATTATCACTTGGCTTTTTCTAAGAGGGAGGTTCTAGGAGGCTGTATCTGCCTCATCCTCGCTGCTCAGGCTTTCCAACTGGCATTTCACATTATATGAAAAAAAGATATGTTATAGTGCAACATCTTTCACTGAGAACTATCTGTTCATTTAACTTATCAATCTTATATTCAAACACAGAAAGCATCATCTGTTCTATGAGCAAGAAACCTATGGTCTCTACAAGTTGTACACAAACTGCAACATACTTTATAATGAAATTTGTCCATTAGTTGTTTGAAACCATAAATCAGTAGTTCATTTTCAAATCTAGGCTAAGTATCTAGAGAATTACTTGCTTTTACACAATGTATCAGTGAGCTCTTCCCCCCAAATGCAAGGGTAATACCTCAATGATTCTATAAAAACATTACATAGATATTTAGAAAAGGTAAAAGCAGCAAGATTTTAATCCTCAAACACTTTATTTTCTTCACAATATCTACGTTTAGTTCAAGGTTACATTAGTCATGTGACATACAAAGTAAAAAGGCCAATGGTATGACACCAGAATAAAAAGATTAAAGAAAAATAAAGAAAATATTTCCTGCAGCAATTAGGGTTACTTAAAAAAAAGGAATAATACCACTGTAGAGGAGCATTGGCAACAGTAAATAACATTTTAAATACAAGGCTTCTTGTTAATGACACTGTCAACATCAGACCTGAACTGAGCTTTGTAATCCACAACATAACCCAGAGCTATCATGTTGCAGCAGTATTGATGACCACATTATCTGAAAATACTCAACCACGCTAGTTGACTCTTTTGGGTTTCTATTTATCTTTTCCTATATATCTCAAATAGAAACTATAATATCTTTTTTATTTAGATCAGAAATACCAAAAAATACCACAAATATAAACATGACATTTTACATCAGAATTCTCTCCCACCAAATGTATTTGAAAATTTGTTTATCAAAAATTATTTTGGTGCAAAACATGGGAAAATTAATATGATTAAAGGACCCAATGAAAAAACATTAATCATCTTACTTTAATTAGTAGTTTTAAAAAGACTAAACATTAGTAAAACAACTACATGCATCCAAATTCAGATACTCTGGGAAGAAAAATATGGATAAAACCAGGATAAGTTACTAGTATGACAGCCAAAGTGCCCTGTGACAGAAAGGCAACCTGGAACAGTCTCAAAATAAAAGCTAAAGCAGAGAAGCTCTCCACAGCTCTGAAAGCAGTTTGGAGACACCTGCCGTAAAACCTGTCAGAGAGCATGTCTCCTACTCTCCTAAGACAGCATTACTTTTTCCTAAAGGCAAGCTGAAACAAACCTCTAGTATAACCATTGTCCTTTTTACTTACTGAGGTTCTCAGAACAGATCCAGATGGTGAAGTACTGCTGAGTTTCTTGAGACAGGCGCATGCCCTCCATTATTTGCTGGACAGTTGTGTTGTTTCCATGTTTCAGCTCCACAGAGCGATACGATCCATCCATACGATAAATTCGTGCCTTTTCATACTACATAAAAATGGGAACATATTAAACAATTTGTTAAAACCCTTTCTGTTGGTGTTTCTAGACAGGAAAGTAGTTTTACCATATATCAGCAACATCTATAATGTTGGGAAAAAGAACATTGCACAACTCCCACATATTTATTATTTACCTAAATTGCTTGTTTCATGTCCTGTGCAAATCCTTTTACTGTGCTTTTTATAACAGTAACTCCAAGAAAGATCTCGCTGGTATTTTGAGGACTTTGGTTGAACTCAAAGGCAAGTAGGTATTTAAAAGTTCCCTGAGGGATCTAGCCTATGCATATCCCAAAATATTCACTTTGTTATTACTGGCAGGTTATGAATTTTTCCCCCCTATACTAAAATGACTCATTTTTAGAGGGAAGCACCACCCTTTACTCAAACCTGCTACAAGAATACAATCTCACTAAATCTTACAGTGCTCCCGTAATATAATCTAAATAAATCTAATAAACAATAATTCTTTTTCCCCTTCAGAACTCCCATAGCTTTCACTGAACTGTGTGTGAGCCCATATAGTATGCCTCCTGAAAGACATGCATATATACATAAATCAGGTGCTTAAAGCATGTATACACAAGCTATAAATCAATTAAATATCTTGTTTTCATTTCTGTAAGTTAGATGTTTCAGCTGCTTGAAAAAAAAACCAAAACATTCCTCAAATCTACCAAGTCATCAAGAATTGAGTTCCTAAAAATTTCTAAGAAAAAACAGCTTGGAAAATGGTAACTGATTGAAAATGAGATTGGAATGGAAAACATCAGTCTATTTTTGCTGCAGTAGTCATTGTCATTCTTACTGTAGTAGTTTATAGGGGAGTTTACATATGTATTAATTCAATAGTAATAAATGGCAACATTACAATCATGCATCACACTCTGAAATCTACTTAAAACGTGTCCATTAGTCTTTAGAGTCATTACAGACATACACCTTCACATGATCTACTGCATTACACAGACTTTAAAATAAAGGTCCATTCCCTCCTTAATTAGTTTTGGAAGATCATTCATGCAGAGTGAAATGAAGATAATTTAAAAACATTTTGAAAAACTGGCAGGTTTAGTACCACCAACTTACAGGGATATGGGTTGCATCTGAAGTCAAAGAAAAGAAACAAGTGGGTTTATATAATTTGACTAATTTTAAATCTACTTCAGGATAAGAGGAATTGCATTTTAATTTTATTTCCTATCCTGGCTAAATCTCCACCGGCTGTCAAGGAAGCCTACACTGACTAACTGACAAAAAGCCTGTTTCATAGGAGCCTACATTTAGCCAGCTGAATGCTCCTGCTTATCAACATACAAGGTAAGAATTCATAAAGAAAGCTGATGGTTGCATGATCAAAAATAGACAGAAAATCAGTAGCTGATGTGATGCTCCTACAAATAAATTGGAGCATCACTTTTACATGTCTTGCATGTATTTCTTGAGCCACGAAAAAGAGCAGAAACATTTAATAAGACAAAATGCCAGTTTGCCAATATTTACACTAACAATTTCAACATGCTGCACATTTCCAGTAACAGCCGGAAGTGACTCTAGCTCTTCTACAAGATTAAGTGTAAATCAAATATAAAATTTAAACTATTTAGAAAATAAACTCATACAGGTTTATTTATGGCTTCCTTCAGTAGTTTTGCAGCTTCTTCCCACTCATTTTGTTTATTCTCTTCACAGACATTCAGTGGGGATCTTCCTTGTTGATCAGTAATGTGCTACAAACAAACAGAAACACTGATTCTACATTGATTTCACTGGAGACAGCTAAATATTTACACATTTTTGAGATAATTATGATACCAGAGCTCAAATATTTAATTGATACAAAATGGAAAAAGTAGAGCTAATGAGAAATATTTAACTACTTTTTAGTAATCGCTTTACAAGATCATTCTGTTTATACATTGTGATCTGAACACCAAAATATTTCTCATACACAAGCTAGAAATTGCTGCTAAAACTGCTATTTCTATACACAAACAAAACTTACTCTGTCAATTTCTGGATGATTTAGTAGAATTTGTACTATTTCAGCATGCCCACCTCCAGCAGCAAAATGAAGAGGAGAGCTAAGTTGACCATTCAAAAGATTTGGATTGCATTTCCCTTTCTCCAACAGCATTCGAGTGGCCTCAACTTTTCCATACCTGCAGACATGTTTAAATCAGAACAGACTCAGCAAATATATAACCATTTTTTTCAGATCATCCTAATTATGAAGACGTGGTTTTTTCCACACTGAAGAGTTTTTAGTTTTCAAATTACACCAGATAACATGGAAAATAATTAAGCTTGTAGAAACTAATATCAGTTCTACACTTGGTAATCACTGGTCTAATAACTGTTGGTTGGATTCATTATAGACAAACTGAACCTTGCTTTAAGCTACCTAAGTTCGGGTAGTTGCAGTAATTCAGTCATGGCAGAACAGAGTCCAGCTTTGTCTAGAAAAAAGCAATCAGTGTGAGAATTAGAGTTTAGATGCTGATTGTCATGCAGATGGATCCTGATGATTCTTAAGCCTTATGCTTATAACTGGTAACTCTTGTGTATACTTGATGTGTAAAGTATTTACAAACTTTCTGAAAAACACTAAAAAGCAAGTAAGATTGTGGACTTTTTATAACCAAGTTTGATTTTCATGTTATTCCTATCATCAGATGCACTGACCACTATATATGCAACAGACTAACTTCCATAAAGATACAACAAAAGCATTTTTATGACTGAGGAAAGCTTTCAAGCACTTACAGGTTAAATCCCAGAGTTACAGTCAGACATGCTGACCTCTGTAAATCACCTCGCCCAACTTCCCACTAAAAGCTGCAACAAAGCATGCTCAGCTCAGCTGTGCTGTAAAACTGCTCACAGGCTTAAGCCAACAGAAAGTGTGAAAGTTACCACGCTAAAGCAGACCCAGTGCCTCCAGCGGGAATTAGAATAGATAGTCAGGAGAGATACAAGAGGCAATAAGTAAGTGATGACATGATCTCCACAACTGGTCTCCCTAAAATTCATTCAAATTAAAATTATCTCAAAACCTGAAGCAATGTTTCTTTTCAGAAGGTTAATACTAACATATATTATAATCAGGGCATTAAAAGTCTAGAGCTTATTTCTTCTTTTGGAGGCTCATAAATTACATAAATGATAGTGCTAAAGAATCATGATAGCTAGAATGTATTGGATTGTCAAAACTATCCTTGACTCACCAGCATGCATAATGGATTGGTGCCCAGTGGTCACTATCCAACTGGTTAACAGAAAACTTTTTATCCAGAAGGTGGCTTAGTAAATCAGAGTCGCCTTCACAAGCACTGCGGTGAAGAGGGAAATCATCTACCCACTGGTGTTCCCTATGAATTAAAAGGGGAAACAGGAAAAACACTCTTCAGAAATACTACAATTGTTGAGAACATCAACTTTTTTAAAAATTACTAACAGCACTAACCATAGATCTACATGAAGAATAAAAGAGAAGTTCATGCAGCTAAAATGTGCCAATATATTCAAATAGGTTTTATGTCATGCAGAAATCAAGCCACAGCTGTATTTATTAGAGCAAGAAATGCTTCTTCAATGTTTATAATTTAGACCACGTTTCTCGATTCATCCTTTAACTGTTGTGTATCAACACTTAACAGATTTCAAATAGAATTTCATCGAAAATATGCATTTATACAGTGAAGCCTAAAGTAATAGGAATCTCATTCTAAGTCTACCAAGTGCTACTGTAATAAAACAAAACAAAGCTATCCATTAATGAAAAAGGAATGTAACATAATACTTGTCCTCTGTGACACTGCTCATGCTACGTTGCCACTTTTCTCTTTTAGGAATCTGAATCTTTGAATAGTCTGGGGCTCCAAGGCCAAAGTATGGATTTATTACCACCTTGTCAACCTGTGAAGACATAATTTAAACACAACTGAAGAAACTACTTTACTGAGATGTGTCTACACAATCCCCCATTCCAGCCAGGTATTCTCTTGAAACCAAAGTTATTATAGTAACATTTTACAATGAAAGAGAATTATGATCAAATATGAGGATTTGAAAAACTAGGGCACACTTACTGCTAAATAAACAACTCTGATGTGAGCACACGCTCATATCAAATAAATGAACTCTAAAATGAGTATGTATGTTTCACAAATACAAAATGAAAATGTAGTTCTTACCCTATTGGTATACTGAAGGTCAGATCCAAACAAAGGATTATAGACACATATATCTGCTTTCTCCAATGCCAGCATTTTACTCTTTATTTCCAGGGCAGTATAACCCATGTGCAATGAGCTCTCTGTTTGACCAGGTTCTATAGCATAGGCAGGGTTTATTACATTTGTTTTAATTCTTTCAAGAGGAGATGGTCGGAATAGAGCTGGGATGGAGTGAGACTGTGTGTGCCGTTCATCCAACCACCTGCAGGAAAGAATGGGCAAGTAATTAATTTTCATGTAGAAAAGGAACATTTTGGCCATGCTGTCCATTATTTTGTTTGATTAAGGATTGCATATATGATAATCACACATCTGAATTTTAAAACAAGAATTATAATGTGCACAGGCAATTTTATAAGACTAAATTACTCCCTGAATGTGAAATTTGTTAACCAGATTCAGTTAAACAGTTGTATTTGCTTAATTTTGTGCAGATGCAAACTCTCAAAGAGAAAGAAATTATATACTAAGAGTAACACTGGTTATAACCACAAAACTTAACCACACCGATATGTCACAATTTCATTTACTTTCAGTTTATTAATATTACTACTCTGAACAAATTTTGAAACCTAAAGCAGTTTTTTTAAGGGTGAGTTTCAATATCTGCGCTGACTTAAGCTTTCTAACTCATGTGTTTCTTTAGGGAAAGACAGGAAAAGGCAACAAACCAGAAGGTCCAGTTTCCAAAATGCTAAGTCTCTTGAAGAGCTTTAGAGCTCTCTTATTCTGTGGGGAAGTCAGTACTGCACACCTGCTGCATTTTCCCTACCACATATGCAATATATGACAGGGCTCAGGACAAGTTGTTCATCTCAAGTTTTGCATAAATATATTTTTACCAAACTGTTAAAATTGTTTGAATGTTTACTAAGTGGGGCATTAGAGATCTAAAGCCAGATTTGTATTTAGGTTTCTGCACATGCTTTCTCACAAGCTTGAGGTAACAATGTGCTTTTCTGGAACAATAAATTCTGTTTAGCGATTGAGCCTGGAAATATAGAAGAAAAAGAAGTAAGTACATGTTTTGGACATCCACTGACAGACCACTCAGATCTTGTCTGTCTCAGAACGATATGTAAGGATGGCAGAAGGTAATCTGCAGTTCAGTGCATATGCTTAGGCCTATTCTTTAAGTCCTAGATCCAAGCTATAATGTCCTGCAAAAGCAGTATTCTCTTCACTTACCCATGGTCCTGGCAGAAAGAATAGTAAAATTGTAGTCATTGTTCTATAAACATCCTCTAAGGCATTTTCAGGCATTTTCTCTAAATATTTGGTAGACAAATTAAATATGGCAGTTTGAATCTTTGAGAAGTATCGTTTCAGATTATGTACATAAAGAATAAAAAATATAAACTATTTTCTATTATACCTCCAAGGCTTCTTGTGAGGCTTGAAACACTTCTAAGAAGAACTTAGAGCTTGAAGGCATTCAACATGCAGCAAATAAATTTAACTGGTATAATGGTATACACAGAAATACTACAACTCTACTTATAAACTGTAAAAACCCTACACACAGAACCTTTTAGATAATAGCCTGTACCATGATTTTTTACATTAGCTAGAAGTTTCAGCTAACTTTATTACTGCAAGTAAGTTCAAACACAAGTGTGTCTGGTATTTCTTGGTTAAGGGTGCATTAAAAAAAAACCACCAAAAAAGAGCAAAAAAAACACCAGACCAACACAAAGCCTGTTCATGTATTCAAATTTTAAACTACTATAAATCTGGCTAAACAACTAATCACCTTTCTGAAAGTTAATTCCCTACTGCAAATAAATTTGTATGTCTGGGGAAGATGCACTCTCTTTCTACAGGGAGTTTTAATTTAAATGCAAATCTTAATGGTATACAATTACAGGATATTTTTACTACACTCTGGCAAATGCTCTTACTCAAATGACAATTATGTCATTTGCAGAAGATTAAATATTATGATTTTACAAAACATTCACTGTGAGTGTGAAGTTCCAAAAAGCTACTTGATTTAGATCATGTAGCAAAGTCTTTGGGCAAAAAGACTTTTAGAAATATGTTGTCAAGGTTTCCATTTCAGATAAACATTAAGAAAACACCATGATGATTTCTTTCTTTACCACAAGAATGCTACCAAAAACATCTCACACTGACATATTTTTAAATACATATTTATATTTTGATATAAAATATCAAGCTTCATTTTAATGTATTTTTACTGATAGTGTCTCTTACTTATCCAAGGCAATTAACATTTTTGCAGTAAGCGTGGCAAAGTGTGTGCTGGATTCGCTGCAGACTCTCATGATGTCTTGTAAACAGTAGAACACAGGGCATCCAGGACTGTATGTATATTTTGTATTATCTAAAAAAGAAACATACTCTGAAGACACATCAGTGAAAATAGTTTTGTTTTCCTTTCTGCACCTTTTTGTAGTTACACATCCCTAATTAAGACTACATTCTAACTTTAGACTAGCGTGACTTAATTTTCTCCAAATATTAGTTGATAGCTATTACATACAATCCTTACAAAGCAATTCACAACCCAACAGGTCAGCTTTAAAACCCCTACATATTCTGTCACTATTCCATCAGTGTGATCAGTTTCATTTGAGGAATAAACATTAAATGAATCCTGGTACCAGAAAAAAAAGGAAGATGATTCAGGACTAGGAGGGGTATGTATCGGTACTAGTAACTCCACAATGGTATCTATTTGATAGTTTTTAGCAAGTCTTATAAGTAAGGCAAAATGAAGACATTTCCCCAAAAGCACAGACATTTTACTTTAATATTTTAAACACATTTTCCTTACAAGTAATTTACTTGGCTTTCTAAAGAATTTATTTATTGTTAGAGACTTACTAAGCATTCTTCTCTGAGAACACTGAACTGAGTAGGATGTCTTAGAGTTGCATTCAGCAAATTCTACACAAGTTAAGGCCTGTGTTTTGAAATATAACCGAGTGCACAAATACTGCTTAAACCAGAAGTGTGCTATTGCTACAAAAACAAAGGCAGTACATTAAACTAAAGGTTTCTTCCTTGATTTTAAGAAACTTCATCCAAGTATAAAATATTCAAGGAGTTTTGCACCTGCTTGCAACTTTTAATGTTTAAATACAGAAAAAAAATT
>PYHW01010375.1:6532396-6549944 GCA_013186435.1 Turdus rufiventris | reverse complement strand
ATATATATATACAACTTAAAATACATAATATTAAAAAATAAGCCCTCAAGTGAACTTCTGTTAAAATGGGTGCAGCTTCAAAATCATGCTCAATGTTACCTTTCACAACAGTTGGAACAATGTAAAGAGATGCTTCCTGGCCTGCCTTCTCTCCGTCTAGAGGAAACTTCTTCATTAACACCACACGCTTTCCTAGCACAGTATTTAAAAATAAAAAACAGACAAACAACAAAACAATTAATTAATCATCAAAACAAAGGAAAAAATCTTGAGTTGGCTATCTGAAAGCTTATCAGATTCAATCTTCCCACTTTCTAGGAAGAAAAAATTATGAGCTATAATATAAAGAAAGCAAAGAAAATCTAAACACATATGAAAAACTAAAGAACATAAATATGTATATACCCATTAACATGAAAAAATTTTACGACTGTAGCCCTTTTTAACTTTTCCAATCCCAGCTGCATATTTTAGCAGTGTACAAACTAAGCTGGGCATAATTAATGCTTGGGCCATCTGAGTGAGTTCAATTAAAACTCTCCAAACTATGCAACAGAGTTTTTGCTTTTAGAAGGCATTCCTCTATGTGTATTAATTCTGTTATTCTGTGTTTGCTGCATAACAAGCTCTGTTACGTCCACTCAGCTGCAGTTTTACCACCAGCAACATTTTACCACATAAACAACAGAGATGAAGTCCACAGCAAAGACCAGAAGTCCTTTAGCTACTATATTTTGTATCAACCTAGAAATGTAATAGGCTGGCTAAAACAAATTTGTCAGCACAAGTGTGAGGTTCTTTGCTAGATCAACTATGTAACAACAAGGACAAAAAAATGTACTCATCAAATTCCATCCCTGAGCGATAAAGTTATGCCAGAAATACTTTTATATACTAATACTTTCATATAGATACTGTCTTCTGAACAACTGACTTTATAATCTATCAGTTCTCTAGCCCAAGTCAAGTTTTAGCTGAAGTTATAGATGCAAAAGCCACTTTGATCTAGTTTACTAGAAGTTTAGCTATAAAGCTAAACTTGAAGTGAAGAAGCAGCACAGACAAAGATTAATTTATTAACGATCTTCTAGTAAGCATTTTATAGAGCTGGAAGAGAAACAAAGGTACAGTAATTTTATTACTATAAGGCACACTGGACTATAAGGCGCACTTCCAGGTTCAGGCCAAAATTTTAGTCAAAAGGGTGCGCCTTATAGTCGTGAAATTACTGTAAATTAAAGGTTTTTACCTGTATAGTTGGCTTAGGTTTTTTTGATGAAACTCAAAACATATACTCTTTTTTAAAATTAATTTCAGGCTTTTGCACAACCTTGCCAATTTAAAAAACATTTTCACAGTGTTTATCAATAGTATATTAAATTAAAACGGTTTTACCTTTAATACCCTGATTAGCTGGTGAAATTGGTTTGGTGGCTTCTAATACATAATCCAAGATGCTCTGGGTTATCTCAGTGCCTCCTTGAAGTTTAGTTTCCAGCAAAACTTTCCTTCTTTTTTTCTTTTGGCCTTCAATGGGAACTTCAAGCAGCAAAATCTTTGAAACAATAATGAAACCAAAGAAGTTTAAGCACAGCTGAAAGAAGCACAGAACTTTAAAAAGTATTAATTTTTTATGCCACTGTAAAAGCAGTAACAAAATTCAAGAAGTTCTAAATGTTGAGTAGCAGAATGGTGAAGCCAGAATGACCTCTGCAGCAGACTAAAAAGATAAGGAAGGCTACATTCTCTACTTTTATATTACTACATATTTACCATACTATTTAAAAAGCCAAACAACTTATAGATAAAGAAAAGAAATAGTTTTACTTCATAGGATTTAGCTCGATATTCCCGAGAATTGAGGCTAGCAGTATTTTTTGGACGGATCACAGCAACATATGCATCTCCAATGTTTTCTGGGTTTCCCATCTCTCCTTCTTACTTGATCACTGGAAATAATGAATAAACAGGAAGAAAAGGTTCAGCTGATAAAAACATCCAACAGCACACTAAATTTCAGGATGCAGTGCTCATATCCACTGATGCTTTGCATTATTCATTTATTGTTCTTTAGCTGGAGAAATGCCAATGGCTGATATAATTCTGCTTCCTTTTCGTGAAAGGAGAAAATAGGACGTCATATAGATTTGATACAAATAAGCTTGTTCTCTAATCCATCTTTAAAATAAAATCAATGTATTTTTTACACTTTTTAACTATCTTCCCCATTTTGCACACCAGACAAAAGGCCACAGAAATTCTAAACTCTGGAAAAGACATGAAATTGAAAAAGAAAGCCATTTCAAAGTGACAAGCACTGTAATTTACAAATTGTGCTGTAACAAGTACTGCACTTCTATGAGTTCCACATGGATTTCAAGAAAATAACTGGCTTTCATCTCCCCCCCACAAAGTAGAACACGGTCTTGCCTACAGCCAAGTAACAAAGGTGATAAAAATAAACTATAATATGGATTCATTTACTTAGTTTTATTTCATTTGGGATGCAAACTGGTGCACAATTAATTCAAATAGAGCTTCTGAAAGGAATATATCTTTAGTTTCTGCAAAAAGCAAATAGAAGCATTTAGATTTAAGAAAAAGTTTTGCTTACCCTTCTGTTAAACCAAGGTGACAATTCCTAAAATCACAAAATTGTACGGAAATTATATGGAAAACCTCCTAAAGCTAAATCACATATCAGCTTCCAGAAAGAAGGTTATCTCTGACCATTTCCACCTTCCAGCTGATCATTTTCTTCATCTGCAAATGAACACCCTTTCATTCCACAGCATCAGTAAGCACATGCTTTTCGCAGATTAATTCCTCCACGTATTTTAAATGTTAGTGTTTCTAGCTTCTCCACCTCTTCCAGAAGAAACAGAGATCTTCAGATTCCTATGCCCTTAGTCCAGTAGTTTTCCTGGGATCAAGACTACCTGAAAAGATATTGAAAAAACCTCAACATAAATAACAGCATGGATATTTTCACCATCAGTTAAGATAAATACATTAGTTAGAGGATTTAATGATGGTATGTGAACAGCATAGTATCTGAAGAGAAACAGCTAATGATTTGCATTACAGTAGCACCAAAAAACATTAAATAAGCAACATGCTAACCCATCCCTTATGCACAGCTGTTCCTTGGGTTTCCTTACATGTGCTTGGATACACAGGGTTTGGGTCATAGGCTTGTATGGAGGGAATCTGCACCGGGTCATCTGAATGACAGGTGGCAGGACAGGTGAATAAGCAGCAGGTGAACTCCTTCTGCCACTGCTGTGCACTAAACCCAGTGCAGAATGAGCGTGCCTCTGAAACCGACAGCGCTGAGACTTGCATATGACTCCAGAAAACAAAAAGTGAGAATGAAGAAGGGTGGGGCTGTAAGGATGTGACAATAAACAAAACCACCTTCAGGAGACACCACCACGAACTGATGCCGAGCAAACCCAGGGGCTTACAACGCGGCCCCATTCCAAAGGCTGCCGGTCTAAGGCACACGCCTCACCCAGGCTTCCCTCAGCACCCTTCCTGGCCCCCGCAGGACCCGCCGCGACTCCCGGCCGCGCCGCCCCCGCCGGGGAAGAAAGAGGGAGGCCGGGGGCATTGGAAGCTCCGCAGCGCTGCCTCGCCTGGGCACGGCGGCAGGGCGACGGGCGGGAGGTGGCCCCGCACTCCAGCATCTCTCGCCCCGCACTGCCCGGCAGGGAAACGCCCCCGAACTTCCCCGGCCGCGCCCAGGAGCCGCAGGGCACCGGCCCCCAGGGGTGCTCCCGCTGAATCCCCGCGCGGCGGGAGCGGCTCCCGCGCCCTCAGGACCGCCCCGGGACCGGGATGAGAGAGGTCGCCCCAACCCCGCTCCCTCCCTGCCTGCCTTGCCTTCCTCGGTGGCGCCTGCCGCCGCCTGCCCGCCGCATCCTCCCGCCGCGCCCGCCGCCCAGGCCCCGCGTCCCGGCCTGCTCCGCCCCGTCCCCGCCCCGCTCCCTCCCCCGGCGCGGTGGATCCGCTTCCCGTCGGAGCCCCGCGGGCCTCGGCTGCCGATGAGTTTCCGGGTCGGCGGCCTGAACTTGTGCTGCTGCCGCCGCCGGTTGTTGACCGCGGGCGGAGAAAGAGAGAGCGAGCCGGGGCTGCGGGCCGGGCCGGGAGCAGGAGGCGCGGCTGGCGGGCGGGGAGGCGCCGAGGCGGAGCGGCCGTTCGGGCCCGCGGAGCGCCGCCGGCAGGAGCTGTCAGCGCCGCCGCCACCGCCGCCGAACAAAGGGGTAGCGAGCTGGCGGCAGCCGCAGCGCCGTGCCCGCGCCGGGGGCCCCGGCGGGCTGAGTGACAGCCCAGGCTGCCCGTGAGGCTCCCACTGGAGCGGGCACTCCAGAGGGCGTCGTACCCGGAGTGGAGCGGGAGAGAGGAGCGGCCGCTGGGCACATGGAAGCTCTCAGTGGCGGGCGCGGAGGCAGCGGGAAGGGCCGGGGAGAGCCCCTGTGAGGAGCCGGTGAGTGCCCGCGGCGCTGGGCGAGGTTCGGGCAGGGACTGCGGGAGGGCAGGACGAGCGGAGCCCGGCCGCGGTGGAGCCTGGAGGCTCCGCACATCGGGGCGTCGGCAGCGCCGCGCATCGCTGGGGGCCGGGCCGGGCTGGGAGGCGGCTCCAGGGGCGCCTCGGTGCCGTCGGCAGGAGAGGGGAGCGGACAGGGAAGCGGGGAGCAGCCGGAGTGCGGAGGTGAGCGGGCGGCAGGTTACCGAGGTTAGTGCGGCGGGGGGCTGTAGGGAAAGGGGATGGCGGGGGCCGCGGGCCGTGGGCCGGGGGATAAGCGGGGAGAGAGGCCGGCTCCGGCCCGGCTCTCGGCTGGCGGAGAGCGGGGGGCTCGCCCGAGAACTGGCCGGGTGCGGGGGGGATCGGTGCCAGCCGCCCCGGGGCAGCCGGGACCGTCGTGAAGTTTGGAGCTGCCCGATGGCCTGGCTTCAGACAGGTCCCGCCGCTGGGCTCATGCCCGCCTTGTTCGTAGTCGGGAAATCCTGCCTGGAAGGCAGAAGGGAAAAGTGTGAGTGGCCGGAGTGTGCTGCGGGGCGAGCTGTGACAGTGACCTGGCTTCCTGGCTCGGTAACGCCGTCAGAGCAGCCCTTGAATAAATTTAAACGCTCGCGATGTCGGGGATGTGGGTCTATTTTTTATCTTCTTTTTTTTTTTTTTTTTTTTTACTCGGTGTAAAAAAAATTAGTCTTGATACTGTAGCAGTTTTATGTAAGTAGCAATATTCCTCTCCCAGGCATGTCTAGGCATATACTGGAAATGGGCAACTTTAAAAAATTAATCTTAATAATTCATGACTAGTCGGTCTACCTCTTATTTACAGTTCAAATACTATACAGTGGATATACAGAGTCATGAAAACATTCTCGACAGAGTAAAGCACTAATACTACAGTTTAAATTGTTTGCATAGATCCCTCCATTATGACTAACCGTCCTTGATTGCACCTTCTTTGAGTGCATTTCTGTGCTTACCCGTTCCAGAAATTGAGTTTTAGTTGTAGACATAACATCAATAATGTGCTGTAATTTAAGTACATTCACTAAAGAGAGAGATGCTTTTGAGAGGATTTTGGCTGTAGAGGCTAGCAATGAAAAGAGACTGTGCCTTCCTTACACATATGACTGTTTTATCCTTACTTTCATCTTTTTGATTTTCAGTATGAAGTGTGGTGGATTAATTTCTCTTTAATCGCTTTTGCGTACAGAGGAAAATTACTCTTCTTCCTGGGGCGGGGGTGGAAGGGCTTTAGTCATAAGGAAAGCAACAGTATTTTTCAACTACTTAGAACATGTGACTTGTTTCATTAAGATGTCTACATAGAAGTAAATTGGTAGAATTTATAGCAGCTATTTTTTTCTTTTTTGTGGAGGTGGAAAGAGTAAATGGTTCTATTAACAAATCATAGAAGAGGCTTTTGCAAACTTTAATTCCAGGCTTTTCTGTGATCCTGTATTCAGTCAATTCCTTCTTCAACAAATTTTACTTCAGTCTTTAATCAAAAGAATAATATATTTTAATAATACAGTCTATTATTCCTGAATTACAGTATTACTGTAGTCTACAAAAAAAGCTAAACAATGTTGATGGTGCTCTGTATTCATGTATATATGCATCAGCAGAATATTATGAATGAAAAATAGTTTTGAAAAAAAGACAAAAAATTACAACAGTAGCACTGTAATGATAATATCAGTAGCCAAAACCCAAAAGTTAGGCAAGTAAGTTTTGTGCAGTCTCTTTTATTTTCACTTGTACCATAAACATCTAGGACTAGGTATGTACGTATGAAAGTACATGATTAGGCTTATTGCACAAAACATGGAATTTTCTGAACGTAGTTGCATATTGCATGTGAGTTTACATGTATCTCTTATATGTGCCTATCTGGCCAACACACTTTAGAAAATTAAAGAAAACTAAGCATGTAAATATGAAAAGGAAAGCTTTCTAAAGCTGTCAGCTTTTATTCAATGAAACAACTGTAAAAATGGTATTAGAAAATGTCATATGTCTTTGTTCGCTATATAAAACCTTGTTAACGCTATGGTTGATCTATTCTGTCCTGAGCAGTTTATCACTTGTCTGTGACATCTCTGCTGTGATTGTTTATCACTATGTTTCTTTTTGTTTCAGTAGTAGAGCTTTGTTTATTAATCATTAACTAGTTTGACTAGCAAGTTTTGTGATGTTTTGAATTTTTGTTTGGTTTTGTTTTTTAAGGGTTTTTTGTTTTGTGCATGGAAAGGATTTTTTGTTCTTTTTTTTTTGTTTGGGAGGGCTGTTTGTTTTCTTTTGAAGGGTTTTGTTAGTTGGATTTATTTTTGCTGTTCAGATGTCATGTAGTTACCGTTACCTGAGCAGTTCATTAACTTCTCCTTGGAATCTGATAAGTAGATGTTGCTGTCTGCAGTTGTCACTGTTGAAGTTTTGTCAGCTTTGCTAAGGTGACTCATGCCAGTAAGAAGGAAAATTGAGAAGCTGGAGGTTACCGATACGTATGCTGAACCAGTGTCATTTCTAATCATACTACTGTGTTTGCATAATTGGTAGTGACACATAGCAAAGAGAGATCTGTTTTGCTTGAAGAGCACCCCTTTGGAAATTCTGAAACGTTCAAAATGACATGGAAAATTCTCTTTTCAACATCATTATCATCAGGCAAGACTTTACTACTTTTGCTTCCTCCCAAAATACATACCACAGTTTTACATGGGGCATTATAGAAACCACACTTATGTGTAAATTTTTGGGGGAAAGATTATTTCATGCAAGATTATATTACATTTTACATTAAAAGTTCGAACCAGAGATGTCTACCTAATATTAACAACTGCTGTTTTTCTTAATAATTGCTAGATGTCGTCCAGAGTTACTGGAAACAGACAAGTTAGTCTTTGTCACAGTAGAAGGCCAAGTGCAAGGTCCCCACCTGGGTCAGGGCCACTCCTGGTATTGATACAGGCTGGGGGGGAAGGGATTGAGAGCAGCCCTGCTGAGGAGAACCTGAGAGTTCTTTTGGGTGAAAAACTGGACATTAGCTGGCAGTCTGCACTTGCAGCCCAGAAAACCAGTTGTATCCTGAGATGCATCAAAAGCAGCATGGCCAGCAGGGTGAGGGAGGGGATTCTGCACCTCTGCTCTGGTGAGGGAGACCCTACCTGGGATGCTGCATCCAGCTCTGGGGCCCCTCAAACAAGACATGAACCTGTTGGAGCGGGTCTGGAGGAGGGACACAAACATGGAGCAGCTCTCCTATGAAGAAAGGCTGAGAGAGTTGGGGTTGCTCAACCTGAAGAAGAGACTGCTCTGAGGAGATGCTGTTGCAACCTTTTGGTATGTAAACGGAGCCCATAAGACAGACTTTTTACTGGGGCCTTGTTTTGAAAGGACAAGGAACAAGAGTTTTTAACTGTTTTAAATAAGGCAAACACTTCTTTTTACCTAAAGCTTATTTGTAGTACTGCTAATATTCTTGAATTTTCTTTAAGGGGTTTTGTTAAGTTGCCCAAGAGAGATTTTCATTTGGTGTTTTCCTTAGATTTGTGTTTTGAACTAGGTTAATTCTGAACTCTGCCTGTTGGAGGATAATTTCAGCTAAAATAAGGGAAGACATTGTAAATTAACTGCTGGAGGGAAATAGGAGGGTCTCTCTGCTGGACACTTGGGATCCTGCCTAGCTCAGGTGGCTTTATAGAGCATCTGTGTTACAGTGTTCCAAACTTTTCTTATTTAACTCTGTACTGAAAAGCAAGACAAGGGGACAAAGTTAATCCTCTAAAACAAAGGTTTATGTTTGTCTGTAAACTTACACCTAGAAATCAATGTTCGTACACAACCTTCTCTATAGTAACATATTCTTTGACAGTAACTTAGTCTAGTTTATATTACATAGTGACAACTGAGGCTCTGTATTATTAATTCTGTATAAAAGTTTTTATGTGCAGGTTTCTATGTTGGAGAAAATTTCAGTAAATTTCTTGGGGATTTTCCCTACTTAAAGGAGTTTCCCAGTGGCTTGCGGTTACCATTTTGACACACCTGAGGAACTTGCAGTAGATGTGATATGGAAGATTCCTGATGCTCTCTCAGCCTGGCTGAGTGCTGTAACTTTAAAGGGTGATGGTGACAAGTTCCTGCAGAGGTGTGTCTCTTCTGTGACTGCCTTACCTTCCCAAATGCGCTTACATAATACTTAGGAGCCTCTGCATATGAAACCAAACAGTAACAAGGACGATGGTTCATCTAGCTTGGTGCTGCCAAGGTTAAGTTGACCTATACCCTGCATCAAATCTGCTCCCACAAAGCAAAAAGGATGGATCATTATCACAGGAGACTCCCTTCTGAAGGGAACAGAAGGCTCAAAGAGAAGGATCCACTTCTTGAGGAAGTCTCTTGCTTCCCTGAGGCCTGGGTTAAAGATGTGGAGAGAAAGTTTCCTATCCTGGTATGGTCCTCAGATTAATATCCATTATTGATTTTCTTTTTTTCCAGGTAGGCAGCAGTGAAGTTGCAACAAGAAGTAAGAGGGCAATGAAGAGAAACTTCAGGGCCTTGGTTAAGGAATCAGGAACACAAGCAGCGTGCTTCTTTATCCTTCCAGTTGCAGGGAATGATGAGGGAACAATCAGTTCCTGGCTCCAAGCCTAGTGTGACTGGCAGAATTTTGGGGGGTTTAATTATGGGGTGGTTTACATGACACCAGGCCTCCTGGCGGCAGACAGTGTACCCCTATCTCAAAGGGAGAAAAAGATCTTTGCACAGGAGTTAGAAGTACTCATTAGAAAAGCTTGAACTAGACTTGGAGGGGGAAACTGATAAAACCAGGCTCATTAAAGATAAGCCTGGGGGCAGCACACCCATGTTTGAGGGAGGCTGCTAGTGATGATCTTTGATCTTCCATTTCAGTGAAGACAGGAGATAAACATCCATGTGGCAGCAAAGACCAGTGGTTGTCCCTGTGTTAGAAACCACAGAAGCATCTGAGATTGGTCATACAGGAATTAGGACTTCTTCCCCAAAAAAGGTGGAGGTATAAATAGCCTGACTGAAGTGTTTCTACTCCAGTACATGCAGCACAGACAACAAACAGGAGGAACTGGAAGCCACTGTGCAGCAGGAAAATTATGATATAATTGCCTTTACGGAAACATGGTCATTGTGTGATGAGTCACAACTGGAGGGCTGCAGAGGATGGATGTAAACTCTTCAGAAGGGATAGGCAAGGAAGGTGAGGCAGTGGAATAGCCCTTTGTTTTAGGGAGTGCTTGGATTGTCTAGAACTTAATTATGGTGCCAATAGGGTTGTTGTTGCCAGGGTTAAGGCAACAGTGCAGATATCCTGGTTGGGAGTCTCTTATGTCTAGCCAGCTTGCAGAGGCAGACAAAATATCCTCTGAGCAGCTGTGAGAAGTTTTACAATCACTAGCCCTTGTTCTCCTGGGGAACTTCAGCTCACCAGATGTCTGCTGGAAATACAATGCAGTGGAGAGGAAACAGTCCAGAGGAAGCAGTTCCTGTAGTGTCTGAAAGAGAATTTCCTGACTCAGTTGGTGAGTAAACCAGCTAGGGAAGGTGCCCTGCTGGAGTTAGCATTGACAAACAGCGAAGCACTTGTGGGTGATGCGATGATTTGAGGTCCTCTTGGGCACTGTAATTGTGAAATCAGAGTTTTCAATTCTTAGAGAAGTAAGGAGGCAATCAGCAGAGCTGTTACCTTGGACTTCTGGAGGGCAGACCAGTCTATTGAGGAGACTGGTTGAAAATCTTTTAGGAGACATTCCTAAAATGGAGAGAAGTCCAGAAAGGACAGACATTTTTGAAGAAGGAAATCCTAGAAGTGCAGAAACAGGCTGTCCCCATGTGCCTAAAGAAGAGGTGTTGGGGAAGAAGACCAGCCTGAGCAGAGTGTTCTGGTTTGAAATCAGGAAAAATAGGAGAGTCTATGGCCTCTCGAAGAAGGGACCAGCAGTCCAGCAGGAGGACTACAAGGATATTGTGAGGTTATCCAGGGAGAAAATTAGAAAGGCCAATTAGAATTTAATCTGGCTACTGCTGTAAAAGTTGATAAAAAGTGTGTCTATTAATATCCCAATAACAAAAGGAAAGCCTAAGAGAATCCTCATCCTGTTGGATGAGAGGACAAACAAAGTGACAAAGGATGAGGAAAAAGGCTGAAGTACTTAATGCCTTCTTTTTCTCAGTTTTTAATAGCATGAGTAGCTATTCTCTGGGTACCCAGCCCCCCGAACTGGAATAAAGAGACAAGGAGCAGAGTGAAGGCCCTTGTAATCCAAAGGGAGAGAGAGTCAGAGACCTCCTACGCCACTGACACACTCACAGGTGTATGAGGCTGGGTGGGATCCATCAAAGAGTACTGATGGCACTGGCAGAAGTACTCACTGAACCACTTTCTGTCATCTACCAGCAATCCTGGTTAGTGGTGGAGGTCTCAGGTGACTAGAGGTCAGCAAATTCGACACTTATGTGCAAGAAGGATGGAAGGAGTATGTGGGGAACTACAGGCTTGTCTGTCTCACCTCAGAGCCAGGGAGTGTCATGGAGCAGATAATCTTGAGAGCCATCACATGGCACGTACAGGACAGCCAAGGGATCAGGCCCAGCCAACATGGGTTTGTGAAAGCCAGGCCCTGCTGGACCAAGCTGATCTTCTAGGACAGAGTGATCTGCTTAGTGAATGAGCAAACAGCTGCAGAAGTTGTCTACCTAGATGTCAGTAAAACCTTTGATACCATTTCCCAGAGCATTCCCCTGGAGAAACTGTTTCCACTGGCATATTCTTCTCTGGGCAAAAAAAGCGTCTGGATGTCCAGGCTCACAGAGTGATGCTGAGTAGAGTTACATCCAGTTGTAGTAGTTAGGGAACTAGTGTTCCCAAGGCTCAGTATTGTGGGCTGTCCTACTGAATATTTTCATTGATGATGTGGAAGAGGAGATCCAGTGCACCCTCAGTCAGTTTGCAGATGACACAAAGCTGGGGGAGAGTGTTGATCTGCTGGAGGATAGGAAGGCTCTGCAGCATGATCTGAACAGGTTGGACCAATGGGCTGAGGCCAGTGGTGTGAGATGCAAATGCTGGATCCTGGCCTTGTGTCACAGCAGCCCTATGGAGGCTTGGGATGACTGGCTGGAAAACTGCGTGCCAGAAAAGAATCTGGGCTTTTGGTTGACATGATGTCACCTAGGGGTAGCCTGTGATACAACCTAGTGGAAAAGTATTAAAAATTATTGTGTCTAATTGTGAAAATTCTTACACAGTTTGATTTTGTGGTAATTGTCTTTATTAAAATAATGACTTCTGTAAAATGTCCTATAGGAATGTTGGTAATCTCTTACTTTCCCCCTCCCATCTCCACCTTCCTTGAGGAAAGATACAGTTCTGGAGGTTTCAAAGCATTTTTGGTGAAAACACACTTAACATGTATAATCCTAATTATATACGTTCTAATGGTGTATTTCTTGACTAGTTTATGTAGTCTCTGATCAATTGGGATTAAATGGACATAAGTTGGAAACTGATTCTCTGCTTCAAATACTTCACCTGATGATCACTTTTCTTGGAATTTAGCATAGGAAATAATTAGATTTTTCTAGTTTATAATTCTGTTTTTCTAACAAGCCTTGCTTGTTCTTATAGCAGGTACTTTAAGAGATGGTAGGAACATTGTGTCCTATTTGTGTCCTGGTTTTGGCCTTGGTTGTAAATTGCTACAAATGAAATAACTTAGAGGAGAAAATTCTGTTTGATGGATTTATTAGTTTGAGTCCACTTAAGATTTCTGCTTCAGGGAAGTTCTGTAGATGTTAGTTGGCATAAGCAATGCCTCCCTGCCCTTTTATTTCAAGTGGATTTCTAAGTGGAATTCTTGATGGCCAAGTTACAATTGGTATATTTCTATCAAAAATGTTGTGTAGAAACTCAGAACTGACTGTATTTTAAAAAAATAGGCTTTTTGGGGTATTTTTTAGAATGCTCAGGTGTAGCAGTGATGATGATAATTGAAATACTTCCTGTTATGAACCAGCCTTTGGAGAAATAGCTGAAAATTTGAGAAAAGGTCATGATACATACTTATCAATGTTTTTGCAAATAATAGAACCAGTATTTGATGTATTTTAAAATTTTTTGTGGTCTTAAGAATAGGAATTATAGGACAGTTATAGTAGAGAGTTCATTAATAAACTATGAGTTTGACTGTACTGCTGTGACATGCAGTTCTGTGTTTTTCATTTTATTTCTGTTGGTTATTATGTGTGTAAGATGTACAAGGCTGGATGCACACACCAGGACTAATTTTTTACAGTAGCAGCCTGTAAATGCTGTTGCAATAGAATTTTCCCCATAGCTATTTTTTTTTTATTGAGAAAAAAAATATTATTTCTTGCCTCTAAATTACTTGCAGAATTGTCATTTTTTTAGCATTTTTTATTTTTTTAATCCAGGTGGCTCTGTTGTGTTCTAGATCTCTAAGCAGCTAAGGGACAAGCAAATATATTCATCTCCAATTATCTCTACTATGTTGAAAGACTACAGACGGACATGCAGAAATGTTCTGGCACAGTGGAGTCCAGAAAATTTCTTGTTAATCTGTTGAATGAAAAATGGTGAATTTCATCAATGTTGTGAAGAAACTGCAGAAATGCGTACCTACTAAACTATGAAGACCAAAGTTCCAGGTGTACTAATAATGCAAGTTACAAGTTTTAACATTCTGAGAACTTCATTGACTGATGAAGTTATATATATACCCATAGGTTGGGGATTTTCATATTTTAAGGCTCAAATCTTGAGACTCAGCTGTATAGCAGAGTTCATGATAGCAGAACACAATTCTTCAGCAATGATCTGGCACATTTTTTCTGTAGAAATACATCTACTGCAGAATTGTACTAGCAAATAATCTAGGTCTATGAAGCATTGTGAGTTAGAATATTCTAAGACAAAGCATTTGTTCTTTATGAAAGAATTCCTGTTATTTGCATTCTCTGGAAGTTTGTATCTGGCAGTACACAGCCTGCAGTCCTGAGACATTACTAACAGCTCTGTAGCTTATTGCAGTATAAATATACAACGGCTCTTGATTTAGGCCCTTTTCCCAGACTTCTTGAGAGTCACTGACACAGATACTTGGTGTATTTAGTTCTCCATATTTAGAAGGATGTGTTGGAGAGAAATCTTTCATTGGAGCTGTTTCAGTGAGTCACCAAGTGCAAACTGCCCATTAAAAAAATACTGAAGAGGCTTTATTTGGTGACTTATTTGTGTGTTGAAGTACAAGTTCTTTGTAACATCCCATTTACCAAACTGTTAATTAGTTAAAATTAAACTGCATGGAAGTCCTTTATCCTTTTCAGGACATGATAATTAGTATTCAGTAAAATTAAGTAGTGCAGCTTTGCATTTATAATCTTAATTAACTACCTGGATGAGGTGATGGAATGCACCGTCAGCAAGCTTGTTGATGACACCAGGTTGTGTGGGTTGGAGGGGCAGGGCTGCTCCTCTGAGAGACCTTGACAGGCTAGAGAAATGGACTGACAAGAACCTCATGGTTGGTGTTCAGCAGAATCTGAACATAGGAGCAGACTAACTGCACAGTGGTTCAGGCTGGGAACTGACAGCTGGAGAGCAGCATCGCAGCAAATGACATCGCTCTGCTGGTGGACACTGAGTGGAAAGTGAGTTGGCAAGATACCTTTGAGCGTGAATGAAGCCAGTTACTGAGAGAAGTGAGTATTTCTGTCAGCTTGACATTTGTGTGACGGCATCAAAAACAGTGTCTGGTTTTGTGATTCTTGGTGTAGGAGAGGAGCTGACATTCTGAAGCAGGCCTAGAGGAAGACTGCCAAGATAATTAGGGTACAGAAACACATAATGCAAAAAGAGAAGCTGGAAGAGCTGGGTGTCCTCTGTTTAAAGAAGACTAAGGTGGTGGATCTTGTTTCAGTTAATGAGAAGGTACAGAAAAGACAGAAAGACTCTTCTTGGAGGAGTTGGGTGATAGGACTAGAGACAACAGAAAAAGTTCAAGCAAGGGATGTTTCAATTAGACACTAGGATAAATTAACGTCATTGGGGTGGTCAGATGTCAGATGGAATAAGTAGTCTGAAGAGGCTGTGGGGTCCCCATACTTGGAGAGACTGAATTTACTTGAGGATAGCATTTAGCAGCCTTTGAAGCTCTGAAGACTGCCTTGAGTAAAGGATAGAAGCTGTTGATCTCCAGATGTTCCTTCTAATGTAAATAAGTGCTTGCTCCATATCTCATGATATGGTTGCACAACTGTTTTCTCCCTCCACTGCATACAACTGGTTCGAACCCAGCTGATGAGTTGGCCCACAGAGCTGTGGAGTTCTGTAGAAGAGGACAATATTGCTGTCTTAAACTGTACTATATGGCTCAAACCCTGTTTTTTAACATGTCTTTTGCATAGTCAAATATTTCAAGTGATCAGTTTAATGCTTTGGATTTTCACGTGTTTGTCATGAAATAGACTAATCCTTAATGAGATTTTTTTCCAGAGTGTTATATGTTAAGGTTTTTTTCTGTAATATGGATTACTGTTAGTAGAAGTAGACCACTTACTTGTACATTGTTTCAGGCAATGAAATAAATTAATAATTTTAATTGGAATACTGGCTTATTCTGGTTTTTTTTTTTTTTTTTGCTGAGGCTGGGTATTTTTTGTATGGTTGGTTTGTTTGGGTTTTTTCCCCCCAAAATGCATAAATTCAGACTTTCTCAATAAGCAAGCTGACAGAAGTTTATAATTACAGTAATTTCACGACTGTAAGACACACTGGATTGTAAGGCTCGTTTCCGGGTGTCAGCGAAGTTCCAAACTTTTTCCATATATAAGGCGCACTGGATTATAAGGCGCACTTTTTTTTGCACCTGGGGGAGGCAGCGGGGTCATGGGCGGAAAAGTTTCCTGGCAAGCGGTGGAGCCCCCTGAGCGCCGTGCCAGCCCGCCCCGGTGCCGGGGTGCCCCAGGTGCCCAGGGCTGCGGGATGCTTGGTGCCACCGCCCCCCGCCCCGGGCAGTGTTCCCAGGTGGCGCGTGGCTTACTCTCCCTGTGCTGCAGGCCCCAGCACTCCTGCCCGCCATTCTCCCACACCCTGCAGCCACCCCTGGTGCCGGGCAGGCCCTGCTGCTCCCGGCCGGGCCAGTGCCCTGCCCCAGGATACAGATGCTGCTGTGTGTTTGGCCCCCAGGACCAGTGCTGGTGTGCAGGTCAGATCTGACCACAGTGAAAAAACCTCTCTCCTCTGCGTTGGGGCCGGCGAGTGCCAGAGTGACCCTCTGGAAGGAAAAAAAGGAAGCCATGACCATCTACCCCCGACTGCTCAAACCCCCCCAGTGACTGAGCCATGGAGAGCACCCACCCATCTCTTCTGTCTTGAGCAATTAAAAGTTAAGGGAGCCACCCTGCCAGCTTTCTTAGCACGATAATGGGAGAAATTTCTCCACAGAGGGAGAAAGTAAAAACCCCCCAACACATGTACGTGCCTGCTCACAGTCATTTGATTATGAGCTTCATGTTTGTTGCTGCACAATGTGAAACAGAAATTGAGATCCCTTCAATACTCAGACTTTTTCCACATATAAGGCGCACCGGATTATAAGGCGCACTTTTGGGTTTTGATCAAAATTTAGGCTTTAAGGTGTGCCTTATAGTTGTAAAATTACTGTACTTACTTAATAAAGGAATGAAAAGTTAAATTCACTTGTCTGGAATAGGAGTTAGGCAGCACATTCTAGTGTAAAATACTTTGCAGTAGTCTTTAATTAAAAAGAGAATTTGGAAGGTTTAGTCTTTGTTGCCTTGGATGTATTTGCAATGTAAAGTGTGCAAACCTTAATAAAATAGTCACATAATTTTACTATAAATGTGATATAAATTGCCTCTTGATTTGGTCTTTATTTCATGGAAATACCTTTTAGGTTTATTCAGAAATCCTGTTGACTTTTTTTCTGCATGTATTTTACTGCGTGTATATATGAGTAAGAAATCGGTATGGAGAAGCAGAGTTTTAAAATAAGTCCTTAAGAAGATAATTGGTTAACTTCTTTATCCCTCTCCCCTAGTTTTATCTGTTTGTACAGTTTTCTACCGTACAAATAGATGATGAAGATAATGAGTCAAGTTTCTCTTTAGTCACAAGCCTGAAAATATAGTGAATTAATTTCAGTTGTGTTAGGTTGTGGTATTAGGGTATCTGTAAGAGTTACTGATAATTATGTCATTCATTATTTTAGAGGACTTTAAAGTCCTCCTCAGAGGTTCTCAATTTTAGAATCTACTCATAGGTACAAGGGAAGAAATCTTACATGTCAAAATCGTGTTTTTTGGAAATAACTTATGTATGAATAATACAATTTCTAGGAAAACCAAATTGTATTTTCTGTGAGTCTTCAGCATGTTTTAGCTTCTTCAAAGGAATGATGACATTTTGATCAAAGCAGACTGGATTAATGCTAAAGGGAAGTGTTCAAAAAAGGTTTTTTGAAACATAAAACCTCAATATGAACTTTGAACAGAAAAATATTCTTGAAACAGTCTACCCATGGCTTACTATGAAATTAAATACTTTCACATTCCTAAAAGCCAGACAGTCTACCCTAATCATGCCTTGTTTTAACTATTGTATACTTTATTTTCCCCAGTACTGCCTGAGCCTGCTTACTGTAACTCTGATGATTCCTCTTCTCTTTCTGAACTGCCCACCCAGCTGCTGTATCCAAACAGCTGAGGGCACACAAGAAATGTTCTGATGCAATAATTGTATGTTGTGGGCCCCAATTCCCTACAGTTGATGGATAACAAATCATTTTTATTTAAATGTGCTACATTCTATGAAATGAAAAAAATGGCTTTAAAATCTATCCTCACAGAGTTGAAGATAAGAGAGCAGTACAGTAATTTCACGACTATAAGGCGCACCCTTTTGACTAAAATTTTTCCCCAAACCCGGAAGTGCGCCTTATACTCCGGTGCGCC